>JASTWQ010000847.1:0-64219 GCA_035220615.1 Leptothorax acervorum
AGCGTGCCCGTTCGTTCGCGGACGTAACCAATTGGGCGAAATCGCTTTGGTCTCTGTGTCAGCAGCCCACGCATTTCCTTCTGAGAAAAGGCGACTCAAAGTCGCCCACGTGCGACGAACGACAAACGGCAACGAAAAACATTCGAGAGACACGGGTGAATTGGATTAAACGTGTCGGATGCGCGCCATGTTGGCATGAAACTTTGCACTGGCACCGGCAGCACTACGCATACTTTCGCATTTCTACTCGACGTGCGCGACAATAGCTTTTATTCAGAGACATATTGAAAAGCTCTGTGCATAAATCTGCATCTACGTTTGTTCCCTTTTTTTTTTATTAAACTCTACTTTATTCTACACCGTGGGCGAATCGGAAAAAATAAGTGCCTACCATAAATTAATATACTACGGTATAGAAAAAAAAAAATATTGTATCGCGAACAGGAACGCTTTGTGACGATTTCAGTTGAAGGAAGAGATGTGTAGCCAGCGTGCGACTTGTCGATTATGTTTCACTCTTGCGAATTGATTACTCTGCCTTCAGATACTTTTTGATATTTTAGCTTTCAGCCATAGATGTTACATTACCCTTGAGATATCTGGATTTGTTTCCAGCTACAGCAGCACCATCAGCTTCAGCAGCAGATCCTCCGGCAGCAGTACCACGCCCAGGAACGACAATTGGCTGAACTGCACGAGCAACAGATGCATCAACTAAAGGTAAGTCTAATCTTTGTGTAGATTTGTTTATGTTTCACATCGATTTGTTACTTGAGTCATTTTCTCTTTAGAATGTGTGTAGAATAGGGGTTTCCAGATTTTTATGTAAAGAGGGCCTTACTAAAATTTTTGTAATGACCCGGGGGCCGGATAAGTTTTATCTTTGAAAATTATAAAAACAAAATATCTTTATTTTAAAATTATAACGTTGAAATTTCTTAGCAAACTGGATAAAACTTCACGGGGGCCGGATCCGGCCCGCGGTCCGTAAATTGGAAACCTTTAATGTATTTTGTTCAACAAATCCTAAATATTATTTAGATAATTAGCTCTTCCGGAGATCATTATTAGCACCTTTATGTCGACTTCCACGTAGCGAGAAGATAAATCGTGCGGCAATATCTTTTAACCGATCATTCGCTGATATATCGTCTATCCTACGCGCTTTGCCGCCCTGCTGTCGCGGTTTTATCCTAGAATGCGGGCGATCGTCGCTCTTCGAACGATGACCATTACTCGCTGTGGTGCCAGCGGTTAGCGGCAACAATACGGCAGCATGTGTATTACACGCGCACATTATCTGTCCATAATAGAGAGGGATACTTCCTTTTTTTTACTCGACGTTTGCCTCTCGTCCCTGTCGTTGTTCGTGGCGATTCTTTGGCAATGCAGTCTTGGACGCCGCTGCCCCGCGTCTCTCTCTCTCGTTCTCTTTATGCTTCTCTCTATTTCTCTCTGTACTAGTCGAAAGTCCAGCGGAATATTCCTCTTATTGTCGGCGAAGCGCGTAACGTGCGTCACGGAGGCGATAATAACAATAACGGTTGATCGTGAAAATAAACTGGCCTGCATTGCACCGCGTCGGTCCGCGTCATCGCGAAATTCCGCGATCCTCGGCTGCCCAGGCTTGCTTATTTCTCTCTTCCTCTTTGAAGTTATAGCACGCATTAATTGCCAAGTGTGTGACGCGAATGCATTTTGACACCGGACGCAACGGCCGAGAGTTGACAGCTGTTCAGAATAATTGTCTGTCATTTTACATACGAACGGCGACGTCAATTTTTGCAAGCGATGAAAAGCAGACCACGCGTACGCGCGCGATGAACTAAAAGATACTTATCACTCGAAGGATATTAATTTCTCTTGCGAATACAGAGTACGTCTTTATATAAAATCATAGGAATCTTTAGAGTCAAGTCTTTATTAATTTTGGAATCAATTTTTTATTCACGGAAATGCTGGCGCAAAAATAAATTTATAAATGCAAGAGTTTTTTTGTAAACTGAGCGCGCGTTCTCTCAACGATGTTGAAAATATATTACCTCTCAAAATTTTAGTTTGTATTAGATTTTTTTGTGCGTAATAAGAGTTCTACTACAAATCGATAATCTTTCCGCATTGTATAGCACGTGTGCGTCGTGACACTGGTTTATCGTAATTATGCATGGATTCGTCGCATCATATAATTTTGCACATGCAACATCGTGTATATTTGTCATAGGAAATTGCTATTCATGGACGAAACGATTCGAGGTATAATAAATTAAAATAGACACACGTGCAGCTTGTTTTCAAATAACGCGACTTCGAGCTAATCTCGGTTTCTCACGTTATGCAAATACATTGTTGTTACGCGTATGAATAAGACTCGATCCAATTAGAATCCGAGTAAATCAAAATTGATTGAATATACATCTGTCCATGTTAATCTGATCATAGTCTTACATTCGAAAATTTGAGATTTGGAACAGTATACGAATTGAGCAAACTTATTACAGATCTGTTAGTAATTCTACCATCTTCCATTTCCAATTATTTCATCAAACATTCATGTGTTGTCACGCGTCTTTAAAAGAACATTCCTCCTTTGTTAGACTTTTATCATTTTTAATCAGGAAAATGTCTGCTTTTTATCGCTCGCTGTCATCCTCGTTTCCACGTAAAATGTATAAATGTATCTGTATAAGTTACTACAAAATCTCTTTTAAAGTTTTATTTAAACGTTTATACTTTTAATTTAAATTTACAGAATTTATTATAGAATTAATAATATTTATGGTAAGCTTTTATCACGCGAACACATTGAAATTGAGAATTGCATCCCCATCACGTATTAGTATCGAAAATCTAGCACCCAAAGATTACTGCAACTTTGAAAGATATGCGATTTTGTAGTCATTAAATTTCCTATATCTATTCCAATGAAATCTGTATAATTACGATAAGGAATAATTACCGTAATTACTGTAAAGGGTATAGTATAAAGATTGCATCGTGGGGATTTAATAATTAATGTATTTATTTTACATATACCAAATCTTTATAAAGCTTATATTATATTAGGAAGTTTATTTCCTCTTTATTTTTATGTCCCAAATTATCTCTATACAACTTGGTTTAATTTTTTTTTTTAGAGAATGCACGACACTATATTTTTATAATCAATCAAATAAATTCGATTAAATTAAAAATTAGATGTTTTAAATTTAATCAAGTGAAATGAATTCGAGTGAAATGCAGCACAAAATTTCCGTCTCAATATCTGAGTAAAATCGACTTCATTTTCTGGACGAATTTACAGATGTAACACTTTCTTGTGCTCGCTCGGTTTTACTCTCATCCTAACAAGTTTTTTTTTCTTCGAACACTCTCCGGACCTGAAGTGGGTCCCGTCGCGAGGAAGTGTTGATTCATTCGCTTGCACTTTGGTCGATCTCTCGTAATGTCTACGCTATTTTCGGCAGCCAACATACGTAAACATACAACTGTGCACCTGTGGCGCGTGCCGACGTCACTTCCGCCTCGTGGTGTTTCAAGCACAAGAGGTGCTAACAGGTGTGCGCAGGTGTTCCCGGTCTCGCAGGTGGATTGCGTACGATGATGTATCGTACACAACGACGCTCCGTTCCGATTTGCTTTATTGGTCGACTGTACTTTATTAACTGTCACGATTGCAACGTTTTCTTTCGGCACGCTGCTGCTACCGGACCTTGTAACTAACACACGGCATTCTTCCGAATTTTATATTGGTGACCGTAAACGGGCAAAGCGTGATTCGCGACACTGTATAATCATTAACGACGAGGTCGATAGAGAAAATGCGTAATATTAAACACAGCAGTATCAATCACATTATGGCAGACGCTATGGTGAAAAAGAACTCTGCTGTTATGTGTATGCTATATTCTATTCAATCTGGACGCTCTCGTTTATATAAGCCATTCGATCACTTTTGTTATATCAAACCTTTTATTACGTATTTATTTAATATTGAATAATATATATTATACATATCTATATATTTTTTTATTTATACGTATATAACGTAAATATACGTTTAATGTAAATTACGCGTGTTTAAATTTTATATTATTGTATATGATTTTACTCAACCGTTTATTTATTTACTTATGTCTATATCTAATAACAACATACCGCTCAAATCGATGACACGAGTAGGTACGCGAGGGTGAGAAAGCGATCCCGCGCGGATGAGAGAGCGGCCGCCCTGGTTAGAGACGCGAACGTTCCACGTGCGTAGCGGATATTAATTGGCGAATAACGTGATGTCGTGAACGAGAGCGATGCCAGACCGGAGAGTAATAGAGCCACGGTCGCGTGGCGATGTCGATGAACTCCGAGAACGCGACTCTTCGTTTTCCGCGGTGGGAATATCGCGAGATTCGAATTAGAGGAGATGACGAAGGGAAAGAACGTCTCACGGAGCGGAGGTGGTGAGACGCAATTTTATCGACGCGACCGATGCAAGCCGGCATGTTATTCGGCGAGAGCTATTAATAAATATTTTATTCTCGTGACTGTTATTTCATACGATGCCGATGATCCTGGTATGCATGCTGGAATGTATACAACTACACAAGAAAGGGGGGGGGGGGCGAAGAAAAGAATGAGAGAGAGAGAGTGAGAGGAGGAGTTGGAGGGAGAGGGAAAGGGGAGATAGAAGAGATAAGAGAGTGGGAGGGCGAGGGAAGAGGAGAGAGATAGAAAGAGGGAGAAAGGGAGAGTGTATCGCGCGGAAAAGATTATGCGACGTGCGATTAGATTAACTTTACGCTGCTCACGTGCTTCTTTTTTACGTAATTACTTGTACGGGTTGTATTTCACAGTCTAATATTATATATCTCAATTTTTATTCTCTTTGATGATTTACAATTAAATAAAAAGGTTGATAATATTCTATATGTATCCTTTAGATATAAAGATAAATATAAATAGAATTCTCTTTCAATTGCGAAACAATTTGCTATATTTAATGTGTTTACGTGGTATAATATGTATGATAAGCTCAGTAGGTAGTGACCCAAACAATAGTTGCTCAATAGTTACTAAAAGATTAAGTAATTGTGTTATTCAAACATTTTGTTTATATATGTAAAGATATGTAAAAATAGAGTTTTTGCTAAGTAATTTTAATATATTAAAAAGTAAACTTAATAAATTATATTTGTTTTATAGGTATAGCTTTCAAATAAAGGTAGAAAAGCAAATTAAAATCAGGCGTTATATCAACCTTTATTTGTTTATTAAAATTTTTTTTAATATAATTTAGTTGATAAAATTCACAAAATTAAAATAATAAAATAATGTATATTTGAAAATAAAACAAAATAAATTGTAAATTTTAGTTTTACGTGTATAATGTGAAGATTATCACTTATACTTTTTTATATGACTTGGTCTATTTCGTTGATATCTGAGGCTGCGTTCGGGGAGCGCTCTTTTAGCGCTTTTACATCATTCTATCCTTGTTTTACGTGTAATGAATAATAAAGATAGAATGATACAATAGCGCTGAAAGAGCGCTCCGCGAACGCAGCCTGAGTCATTCACTTCAAAGTCATTGTAATTTTTACTGTTTAAATCTTAATTAAAATGCTCTGATTTTATTAATACAATCCTATCACAAAAAACGAAATTATTAGTTAATGTAAAAATTAATATTTTACTATTTATTTTCTACACTTTATTATTTACTTGTTATTCTTTGGCTACTGATAATTATTGCAAAAAAATGTAATTCATAATTATATATGTAGTTTTGAAGTTTTTTGAATTGTTATAATATACTCTAGAACGAGAGAAAGTTAGATTAAATAAAATTTACCAGTTTTTTCAAGCACAATAATCAGAAATGTTACTCTATTACTTGCGCAAGGTCTATTGCACACTCCATGTATTTTTTGTATTGATTTTTTATTGATACCTATGAATTCAGAACATTTGATTGATAAAAAAATGTTTCCCGTTTAATTTATCGAATTTTTAAAATTGGTATACAATGCACATCGTACGGAGTAATATAGGGCTAATGCTCCACTTAGCAATACCCACACAGAACAAACAGTATGGTTGACTCACACATAAATCTGGTTGTGCTAACCAGATTTTAGTTGAGTCAACCATACTGTTTTTTCCGTGCAGCTACTAGATTTTCTCCACGTGCGATTAATCTGATTTGCGTAGTCACTTCTGTTTTTTCACACTTTATCTGCGCCATTGTCGATTAAGAAACATTCTTTTTTCCTTCGCGCTCGTATTTCCTCTATAATATCTATTAATACATTTCGGAATGATACGGATCTAATCTCCACTCTTTTTTTCTTATACTGAGATCGATAAGGCTTTCTTCATGTATCTTCTTACATTCTATTGTATTCTTATATTTTGTTGCTGACAAAGATGTCTCTTTATTGCGTTCTTGTCCTTTGTAATATCTCATGAATGGCGTATCTTTTAAAAGTTTTGAATCACAAACACATTTGATTTTTTTTCTTTTTAATTTTGGAAACAAGGTTTATTGCATCAAATACGAAATCTTGTTTAGCATATTGATCAGAAAGGGAAACTGCTGGTGCAGTCCTATATATTGCTGTGACAGGTTTTGTGACGGAGATCTGACAATGAGTCTGAGTTTTGAAAACATGGTATCTTCCAGTTCCATGCGAGAAAAGCAGACGAGATAATGTATGGAAAATTACCGTTGAATCGCTTGGCCATTGATGCAGCAGCTGTGCGTGGCGTCTCGTAATCGAGCTAAAGCCGCCGATAATAACTCGGGGGACACGGTTTGCGTCATTTACAGACGATGATTGTTCGAACTGCGTGAGTTACGCGCGCAGTTACCAGATTAAACCAATTAAAACATAGCTTCGGAGGGACGGGGGATTGGATCTAACAAATACTGCCCTTGCAAGTTTCCGGCACTGTATCGCAATTCGGTTTTAAACGGATTTTACCTAACAGTATATTCTGATAGATCATGGCATTTGTTTGTAAACTTTTTGAATTTTTGCAATGTCTTCAAAATTGAAGAAAATATAGTAACACGAAAATGTGTGTGACGTCATAGTGTTGTTGCGGCATCTTTTGAAGTTGACGTCATCAAAGAAACTTTAGCAAGCTATAACTTTCTCAAATTTAAGTTTTTTTTTTAATTCAAAAAGTATTAAAAATCGGCTTAGATTCCTCTACCCAAGTTATGGATACCGCTTAATGAAAAAAATTTAGTTAAGAACCGAATTGCGTATCCTCGGATTCTGATTTTGATCGAAATATAATTACGCCATACTATCGATAAACGCCCCACTTTCACCCCTATTCGCGGAATCCTATAATGATCTCAGGATGAAAGCGCACATGGGAGGTACATCGTAAAAGAAAAGATGAGTTTCTGAGAATTTACCTTTGCCGCAGCTCTGGGAGCAGCAGAAGCAGATGGAGGAACAGAGGCGAGAGAAGGAAAGGCTCGAGGCTCTCAGGAAAAAGGACAAACACGATCACAGCGCGAACGCGTCTACGGAAGTCAAGGAACGTCTTCATGTAAGTGAACTCTGCCGTTAGACGCTAAATAAAAATTTCTTTTGAGCTACGAGCAATGACGATTATATAAGTTTACAAAAATTAATCCTTACTTTTCGAGTTTCGCATATTCGCAATATTATTAATCAGGAAATACTAGTTTATAAGTAATACTCGACGATAAAAGTAAAGAGAAATGTGCAGGCACAAATTGGTTTCGCAAATCACGCGTTAAGGATGAACAATTTTATGAGCTTCTATTTCTTATATTTACGTAAAATTGCTTTGTCTCAATTTGTCTGAAAGAAAGTTTCGATTAGAGGAAGCAATGTTTAGAGTTGTTTACGAGCCTCCTAGTCTATCCAGTCAGAATCGGTGTATCGATTTTCCGAATTGGCATGTAAGCGACACGCGCTCTGAATTCTACGTAAATCCTATAATTTTCTGTTTACGAGGCGCTTACGATTACAGCTTTTCCTGCTGAACAAGAAGCAAAGAGAGGCAGTTGCCGCGGCGAACGGAGCAGTACCCGGCACACCGGGATATAGGAGCTGGTAAGATGCACAATTATGCACGAGAAGTGGATAGAATAAGATAATCGAACTGTGAGACGTTTTCTCGTAAAACTTGAGTGCAATAAAAATAGACACTCGTTGACCACGAGCAAATCGAAAAAGAGCACTTTTTATGAGCAAGGCTTGTAGGTATTCGCACATGAATTTAGTTTCATTATGCAGATATTTCAACAGGCAGCGCTGATATCTGACGCTAAGAATCGATCATTTCGTTAAAAATAAAATTTAAACTTCCTTTCACGTTTTTTTGCACATTTGAGAAAAACATATAGATCTTAGTGGTCCATTCTTCATTACATATTGGTTACGAATATAGTACATCTTAAAAAATATGCATAAAAAAATAACGAATCAAATAATATTGATTTTATCAAAGTAAATGAAATACTTTAATACTCCTTAGCAAATTTTTATTTGATTTAAAAATATATTTTATTTAAATCAAGTGTAAAAATCACGCAACATAATATTTTATTCAAACAAGTAAATATTTATGCAATAGCAAGTGTAATTTATATTATCATAAGATAATTCAACTTTTCTCTTGTTGAAATATCTGCAAAACCAAAGGAGCACCTAATTCAGCGTTTCGATATCTTAAAAGTATATAAAAAAGGAATTTTTTGACACTAGTTACGAAGGAGCACCTAATTTTTTAATACAACTTTAGTCTTGTAAACTGACCACGCGGCAGACCTTTAAGTTGAAATATCTGCCAAACCGAAGGAGCACCTAATTCAGCGTTTTGATATCTTAAAAGTATATAAAAAATGAATTTTTTGACACCAGTTACGTAGGAGCACCTAATTTTTCAATACAACTTTACTCTTGTAAGCTGACCGCGCGACAGAAGTTTTTTCAGTTCAGATTTCTGCAAAATCGAACGAGCACCTAATTCTGCGTTTCGATATTTTATTATTACATTAATAAACGAATATTTTGACACCGGAAACAAAGCAGAGTCTAATATTTTGCTACGATTTAGGTATCTCTTATAGATCTAAAAGGGACTGTTGATTTTGGCGATATAACGATATTTCAAAAATATTGTATTATATATATTTTTTATTTATCTCAATGTTTTCTTAGAGCACTTAATTAGCACCTAATTCTGGTGTGTTTGTTTTTTTAATTTATATCTTGTATATTTAATTTTTTTATGGGGGGGCTAACTTAATGTTAAACTAGCCTTTCCCCCCTATTATATTTATAATTTTCTGCCAAACGCTTTGAGCACCTAAGTCCGGACTTTGGCATCTAATTAGCACTTAATTAGCACCTAATTTTCTGATATATTAGAATTTGTTTAGCGCTGGTGGGGGGGCTAACTTAACAGGGGTGCGTTGACAGTGCACATAACATTAAACTTGGCAAAACTGTGAACTATTATAAGGCACGAAAAACGATGTCAAAAAACTAAATTATTCTTGCAACGCACTGCGTCATTTTTTGTTTTAGTGCAGTATTTTTGTATTTAAAATAATTGGCGTTGCAGTCATATTAGACTAATTTAGGGGGTTAACCTTCCAATTACTCTTTTCAGGTTGCAACCACCATGAATCGCTTTGATTTAAGGTGCTGTAAGTGGGATTAATTTTGCTTCGCATAATTAATGCGCATTAAAAAGTTATTAACAATATTATTAACAAAAAACGCGATTTTTTTTATTTTTTCTCAAATATCTCGAAAACTAAGCAAGATAGGGTAACTAACTATACGTACCTTTTTTGTAGAGCGTAAAATTATCTACAATAATGATCTGAACAACATTTATCGTCAAGTCAGTCGTTTAGCTTGCACGCGCCGTCAAAGTCCGAGACTCGAATCTCGAAAACCCTCGATTTCATCGTTTTTTTGATGTTGCGTCGGTGATTTTTTTCAGTCATTTAAAATGGAATTAAAAATTCCCAAAAAATCACACATCATCTGAGAACTACAAAGAATACTTTTCAGGGTGTAACCGATTTTTTAGACTTTTTTTCTTTAGTTTGTAGCTATGTAAGCAAAAAATTTTGATTTTTTGGATTACTCTTAGTTTTTCGCTGTTTTCAGGCCTTAGAATTTATTTGAGACAAATTTTATCGTATGCATCTTATTGTGGACGAAATTTGCAACAAAAAAGGACCCTTGTATTTTTTTTGTACGACAAACGCTGATTTTTTTATTGACGCGCAAAGTTATCCAATATTGCGTACAGGTTGGATAACGCGTTTTACACTAAAATAATTATTTTTTATTAAAATTTACGTAATTTTTCGCATTATTATTGAACCATATTGCAAAGCCGTTTTCAACACATTCTGGTTCAATATGGTTTAATAATAATGCGAAAAATTACGTAAATTTTAATAAAAAATAATTATTTTAGTGTAAAACAAGCGTTATCCGACCTATGCGCAATATTAGATAACTTTGCGCGTCAATAAAAAAATCAGCGTTTGTCGTACGAAAAAAATACAAGGGTCCTTTTTTGTTGCAAATTTCGTCCACAATAAGATGCATACGATAAAATTCGTCTCAAATAAATTCTAAGGCCTGAAAACAGCGAAAAACTAAGAGTAATCCAAAAAATCAAAATTTTTTGCTTACATAGCTACAAACTAAAGAAAAAAAGTCTAAAAAATCGGTTACACCCTGAAAAGTATTTTTTGTGGTTCTCAGATGATGTGTGATTTTTTGGGAATTTTTAATTCCATTTTAAATGACTGAAAAAAATCACCGACGCAACATCAAAAAAACGATGAAATCGAGGGTTTTCGAGATTCGAGTCTCGGACTTTGACGGCGCGTGCAAGCTAAACGACTGACTTGACGATAAATGTTGTTCAGATCATTATTGTAGATAATTTTACGCTCTACAAAAAAGGTACGTATAGTTAGTTACCCTATCTTGCTTAGTTTTCGAGATATTTAAGAAAAAATAAAAAAAATCGCGTTTTTTGTTGATAATATTGTTAATAACTTTTTAATGCGCATTAATTATGCGAAGCAAAATTAATCCCACTTACAGCACCTTAAATCAAAGCGATTCATGGTGGTTGCAACCTGAAAAGAGTAATTGGAAGGTTCGATGTCTAATATGACTGGTCTATAATTGGCGTTGCGTTAAAATATACCGCGAACTCCTATTTTGCTATAATTTAATATGCGAAATTAAATATTTATTTCAATATGGCAGTTGTCGAACAACGCTGTTTTCGTCCTTGATTAGGCATAATTTAATTGAGTTATTTATTGATTACCAAAACAAAAAAGGAATTTTTATATATTTTGTAAGTGTTCTAACGATTGCAAATGCTATTTTATTGAAAAACATTTTTATTTCAATATATGTTGCAAGGATTTTTACGATGTATTTTTTCTCTTCTGAGAGAAATCATCAATCCAAGATAGCAGGAGTGAGTGAACAGGAATCTTAAGAATACAATATTTAATTTTGGTGATTCTTATCTTGTTGTAAATATATTATTTTATTTTTTAAATGTGCAAGTAGAAACTTGCACATTGCTTCCTCATAGTTTTTAAGTGTGCAAGTAGAAACTTGCACATTGCTTCCTCGTAGTTTTTAAGTGTGCAAGTAGAAACTTACACATTGCTTTCTCATAGTTTTTAAGTGTGCAAGCAGAAACTTGCACATTGCTTTTTAAGTGTGCAAGTAGAAACTTGTACATTGCTTTGTCATAGTTTTTAAGTGAGCAAGTAGAAACTTGCACATTGCTTTCTCATAGTTTTTAAGTATACAAATTAGAAACTTGCACATTACTTCCTCACAATTTTTAAGTATGCAAATTATAAATTTGCACATTGCTTAATCAACATTTTATTTCGCTCATAAAGCTTCCTCTATGAGGAAGCCAAATTAATAAATATCCACTAATAATTATACATCAAAGAAAAAATTTGGCTTTTTCATAGAAAAAGCTTTATGAGCGAAATAAAATGTTGATTAAGCAATGTGCAAATTTATAATTTGCATACTTAAAAATTGTGAGGAAGTAATGTGCAAGTTTCTAATTTGTATACTTAAAAACTATGAGAAAGCAATGTGCAAGTTTCTACTTGCTCACTTAAAAACTATGACAAAACAATGTACGAGTTTCTACTTGCACACTTAAAAAGCAATGTGCAAGTTTCTACTTGCACACTTAAAAACTATGAGAAAGCAATGTGTAAGTTTCTACTTGCACACTTAAAAAGCAATGTGCAAGTTTCTACTTGCACACTTTTTTATAATATTACCCACATTGCACATCATGTTTTACTTGTTTGTTTTGTAAACCTTGATCTTCAATAGTAAAGAACTAAATAAAATTGTTTATTATTATCACACCCACAATATTTTCTTATAATAATTTTTCTTTTGATAATCAAGAATTTTATTTTATTTTATTATTATAGACAAGTAAATATTAGATAAGGTTAACTAGTTGATGCTAGTTGATTATTTTATGGAAATGTTATTTATTTTTATAATAAACGTGTGTTTTGCTTTATTTAAATGGCATTTTGTTTTAAACCTTATATTTATTTATACAAATGGCATTTGTTCCAAATTATTACGTTAATTTGTTAAATAATTTACGATATAATATAACTAGATAATACTAATTATTTTAGATAAAAGCAAAAAATTTAAATTTTTACAATTTGAATAAATAGAAAACATATTAAAATATATAAAGGAGGTTGGCGCAATGTCCTGTATATAGGGGAGACCAGGGCGAGATCGACAGTTTTTTTTCGGTGCCGATTTTTAACAACAAAATAAATAATTGTAGTTAAATGTGGTATACCGTTGTAAAGAGTGAACCTTTAGCTACAAAATTTATATAGGAAATTTTTGTCTACGTCGCTTTGTTTAACCGGTATAGAGCAAAAACGACAACGGTGGAAAAATTGAAATCTCAAAAATGTCGGGGGAGAGTCGTCACTCCATAAATACATAATTCCGATTATGAAAACTGATAGGATACATTTTATTAATTATTTATTAATAGAAAAATGTAAACATTTATTAATTAGTGTTAAAATGTTTTATCATTTTGTGTTTTTGTGTGTGTGTACGGATTCTATAAATAAATTATTTAAAAATTGAAAAAAAAATTTAAACTTGAAAAGTTAAAAAACCGTGATTGCAATTCTCGATGTCACAGAAGTGTAACATAAAAATTTCATTTATTTTTACCGTACAGGAGCAGAGATACATAATATGATTTTACATAAAGGGTATATCTATATATATACATTTCTGTAACTTTTAAAACAAATATCTTCAAAACGGAACGGTAGAAGTCAGTAAAATTTTTTCTACATATTGTTGATATAATTAACTTTCGTGTTATGTTTGTATTATTGACTTGTCTTATATTTCGTCTAATGCGGCAACCTCCTTAAGAACATATATTAAAGCTGAAATCAAATTCAATTTTGACATTTAATAATTTTTTATTTATAATTGACATACTTTTCGTAATACAAGTGTAATGAACAAGATCTTTTTGAGCCATGAAACAAACTTGAAATTTCTATAACTTTTATAGCGTTTGAATAATTGCAAAAATAATATTAAAATATCTATTAATATTGAATATAATATTCTTTGAAAAGACACTTTGTTTTTTATTAGATTGATTAAAATATGTATAATTTTTAGTTACTTGAGCTTTACATTTCGTTTTTTAAACGATATAAATTCTACAACTATTAGAACTGTGTTAAAACTTCTTGAAAATCCTAATCCATTTAATTAATGCAAAATTGTCGCCGGGCTGTGAAACATAATGAAAAAATTATTTGTTTTTTCTCTATTTAATGCATATATTGTCATACTGCATATGCTGATAGAGACTTTTTAACTTTATTTTTTTAATTTTTGTTGTAAATACATTTTATATTAAAATGTTTTTTTTTATTGCGCGTGTGCTTTTTCTAAAATTGTAATAGCTGCAAATATTTATACCTTCTTCTATCTTGAAAACGGCTATACTTAGCCAAAGATTATATCGTTCCATTTTAGAACAACTGAAGCTAAAAAAAGTTTTATTGTTCTCGATGCTCTCGATCAGTTTAGAACGCCAAATCAAAATTTGCACGTCATTTCGATTTTAATGGGTCGTCGCGATCGTCGTTACTTCTCCGCCTCCGACGAAGTAACGGTAATAGCACAACCTGGCCCAGTTATCCATTTAGCACCGACCAATGTGCTCTCAACGTTATTTCCTTGTCTCTGCCAATGATAACTTCGTCTTAAACATGCATATGCGATACTCGAAATATATATTTTTTCACCCAAGTTCTCGAGAAGTCGTAGGAAACGTATTATCTCTAACTTGCGAAAATGACATTATGAGTGTCATATACATATAAAATAGATAATATTTAGTTCAATAAATAAATTCTATCGTTTTAAATAACTCATTCAAAAATATATTGTATAAAATTCGTGTCTTATCATGTATTTGTATAAAAATAACGTAAACGTTATATTATTTTAAACTAACAATAAGTTGTACGTTAAAAAGAGCAGGCAAAATTTAGATGTAAAAAAAAGTATCACTATAATTTTACTCATCAAAATGATTAATTTAATATATTCAAGTCTATTCTAACTTATCTTATTTTTTACTTGCAATTTCTTAATGATAAACTTTTTACGTATAAAGTTTTATACGCACAATCTAAAAAAACTGAGAATTTTGGATTAGACAAGACGCTCTTTTTAACGTACTTTGCTCTCTTATTGATCATTATTTACCTAAATATTAATGATTTGTTATGAATGGTGTCGAATTTTTTTTTATTCAGGTTACAACCGCAGTCGGAATCATCGAGCACCACGAATGCGGCGCATCCATATCAAATGCCGCAGATGCTCCAGAAGTTTGGCGACGATTTTCCGCTCAGGAAGACAGGTAATTGTCGTGAGATGTGTCAATTAACTTATGCATATTTCGTACAGGTAGTTTGTGTGCCAATAGAATGTCTACTAAAGCATGGTGTTTCGATGTTCGAGAAACGAGTTGAGTCCCAGAAAAACAGCTTACGCGTCGACGCGATGTTTGCTTTCTTTGATCACGATTTTATCCGAGAATATAAAGAAAGACAATGATTTTCCTCGACAAGATTCGCTCGCTCGGATTATATGCGGAAAACGCCGACACGCACATGGCAAGTCGACACGTCACGTTTTATCTCCGAATTAATTATAGGTGAATCTCCAATTAGTTTCTGTGAATATCTGTCTTTTCTTCACGTGACACCTTACGTTTATTTGACCTTAATAAAAAGGAAAAAGAATTAAGCTGAGTTTGTCCGTCCGTTGGCTCTTTTTAAAATGCGCGCAATTCTTGTAATTTACATCGACCAGTTGGCCAACGAATCGCTAATTAACGTACGCGTTATCTTAACTGATACACGTTT
The DNA here is from genome assembly GCA_035220615.1 of Leptothorax acervorum. NCBI lineage: Eukaryota > Metazoa > Arthropoda > Insecta > Hymenoptera > Formicidae > Leptothorax > Leptothorax acervorum. Next base: position 15,533 of record JASTWQ010000847.1, read on the forward strand.
ATTTACGCGAAAAAGGTGCTAACGTGTGCAACATATGTCTGCAAACTCATATACGGGAAACACTTGCAACATGGCAAGGAAGCGATACGACTAGCCTTGTCTCCTCAGAAGTTCCTGTTTAGCCTTACATAAAAAATTATTTCACATTTTCGATTTATTTTTCATGTAGAATACCCCCTTCTCGCTAGTATCATCAGTTCTAAGACAGCCTGTAAATTTTGACGATTACTGGAAAAACATTTTTGTGAAAAATGTTGGGAACATCCTTATAATAAATCGAAGAACTTTTGGAACTTTTTGATGTAGCGAATGATGCGGAAAAAAGAAATTAAAAAAAAATTGCAAAGAATCCATTGGTCAACATTTCAATATTCTTCGATGGGGACTGCTTTTGTATGAAAAATAAAGCGGTAATATTTAATGATAGATGAAAATAAAGTTATTGTTTTCCTCGTGTCTTATATACTGCCGGCTAATAGTTTGAGACCATTAATTGAAAATGTTTACTACATGAAATAATTAAATAAAATTAAATCTATAATTTAACATATTTTTATTATTTTATTTATTGTTTTATAATAAAATAAAAAATGACATAAAATTGTTGGAAAAATCTAAAAAAATTTTGCAAGATGAAAAGAGCATTAGGGAGGTACGACTATCAGGTCAAATCCAAATTACTGATTTGAAATTTTTGTGTAGTCTTGGAATGTGTATAATCTTACCGTGTGTAAAATTGCAAAACGATTTACCGTCGCGTTTCTGAGATATTCGCTTTAAAAGTTACAGAAATTGTAACTACCTATATAGATATACCCATGTAAATATCATATTATGTATCTCTAGCTCCTATGCGGTAAAAATGAATGAAATTTTTATGTTACACTTCTGTGATATCGAGAATTGCAATCACGGTTTTTTTTATTTTTTAAGTTGGATTTTTTTTCAATTTTTAAAAAAATAACTTATTTAAACAATATTAACCCTACGCGGACACCGTGGGTCTTTTAAGGCACAGTCGATTTTTTCATTTCAATTTAACACTTAAAAATTGCAACAGTTCCGGTCTATGTAAGTATTGAAATCACTTTTTGAAACCTTAAAGATAGTACATGAATTTTTATAGATTTTTTATAACACAGAAACGCTTTCAACATTAGACTTGAGTGCTTCAAAAACACGGTGTCCGCGCAGGGTTAAGTATAAAAATGGAACAACATTGCGATTTTACGCTTTTTCTGTCCCAATGATAACATGTTTAATGTTTATGAATTATTTCTGAAACTATAGCTTTAGGGTACTATTTCATTTGTCGTACGACAAGTTTTGTCGGACGTCCTGATTAGCTGTTAGGCTGTGTTAGTAGCACGGGCAGCCGCGTGCGCCAATCCGAACGTCCAACAAAGCTTGTCGTACGACAAATGAAATAGTACCTCAAGGGCCTAAGGGCAAAGATTGTCGTAACTTGTTCCGACAGAATCGTAAACGTAATTCGATGTCGGAAAGTCAACGCACAAAGATCTACGTTAGCGTCTGTCGTATCTATCGTGTCGCATCACGCGATGGATACGACATACGTTAACGTCAATCCTTGTGCGTTGCCTTCCGAGACATCGATTTACGTTTACGATTCTGTCGGAACAAATTACGACAATCTTTGTGCTCAGGCCCTTACACTGTTTAATCATGAAAACTTATACTATATATCGGAAACAGTCGTACCTCCTTAAACACTTTTTTTTGGCCACGTTACATAATTTAATCACTTTTTTTGTTAATTTAGGTAATCTAGATACGCTTATTTATTTTTTCTGACGGAATACTTTTTCACCTCTCTTCTAAAAGTCTACAGCTCAGTGGAAAAGCTGAAAGCTCTTGGAAAAAAGCTTTATGATCATAATCTATTTTCTTGAAATAAAAATGCTACGTTATAACCACAATTGTGCTAAATATAACGCCTATGTTTACTTTCAAATTAGGAAAAAATATTGAATAAAGCATGAATCAGATATGTTTAACTGGAATAGGTATCTTTAAATTTTATATGCGGTCAGACTTTTGGCCGGCACTGTATTAGCATTATTAGCATTATTAATTCGTAATTACATGCAAGTTTCAGTATTTGCGAGAATAATAATGATTTTAGAAATCAAATGTGAGAAATTTCTTTTTTTAATTTTATTTTAATTGTGTAGCAATCTTAAAATTAGATCGTTCTTATTTTTTAATACAGGTTGAACCCTTGAGTAATTTCGCAGTACAAAAAGACTTCCGTCTTCATTACCTCGCGTGAGAGCGATCGAAGAGTAGAAAGTATCGAAAAATACTATTCTAGATAACAAAAAAGGAGGAGGAGAGAATGGAGAGAATTATACACATTTCATGACCGCAGAAACATCGAGTAGTCAATATATCACTCAATATATCACAGAGGCTGTTTGATTTAAACTTCCATTTAATATGCCGAATTAATAAACGATACTTTTGCAAACGTCAACACTTTCTTGATTATTCCTCGACGTATCATTTTTTTTTTTATTTTTTTTTATTTGACCGCGTGACATTTGGTCACTTCTACTCTTTAACTGTAAATCGCGCGTGTTATTAATTATATTCGCCCCTCGTCCAGGCGAGTGTCACGTGGAGGCCTTTGCGGGTCTCTCCCCATTCGCGATCTTTCTCTGCGATAATATGAGCGAGCGAACGCGAACGCGAAATGCGAAACGGCGGGGTCGTCTCGCATCCCGTTCTTGCCTTCCGTCCCCCTTCCTCCCTCGCCCCCCCGCGCCTTTTTCTTACGGTATGACAATGACCAACTAACAACCGGCTGAAAAAATTGGCCAGCCTCGGAGCCGAACTTGCTGAAGGTGCGACTAAAACAACGCGTGGAGAGGAACATGGCATCAGCGTTGAGAAACTCACCCCTGATGGCACGCCGGAAGGACCGCCTAGCGTCGCACCTCAAGCGGAAGTCGTTACTAGCAAGTACGTTCCTCTCTCTCACACACACACACACACACGCGCGCGCGCGCGTGCGCGCGAGCTCTCTTTGAGAGAACTGCTCTATATAGAGTATCGTAGAACGAGAGTTCTCTCTTATTTTCCTCTGCGCAAGCATTTGCCAACATTATTACATATACATATTATCTTTCTCTTTCTTTCTCTTTTTCTCTATTTCTTTCTTCCTTTCTCTCACCGCACCCCGAGTGTTCGATTAATAGACTGTTGAGTTTTTAACGTTTGCTACTTACTCCCCTGTAACGGCATGAGCAAGACTACTCTCCGATTAACATAATGTAAATTAACGCTAAAACTGCTCCGGGAGTATTTGAGTGAGTCGCCGCTGACAAGGCTCCCTAAATAACGCGATGGATCGAGAAGCGTCTAAAGAGTTTCGTTTGGACACACTTTTAACTGATTCTGCTGTTTAGGTCGGTTCGTTGCGTGGATCATCACGGTAAAAATTTACACACATCGGCGGGTGTGGAGAAGTCGGTTTATTTTCGGAGTACCATCGAATCGTACGTTTTGTCCTCTTTATTCGCGCGTTGCAAATGCGACTTCGCATGCGATTTCCGGGCGATTATCATCCATTTGTTTCGCGTATAATGTTCTTATATTGCGCAATGACGACACTGTTCCTCCTTCTATCCTTCTCGCGGGTTCCGACGTACTAATTTGTACGTTTTTCAGATTCTGGCAGCAATCCTGAGTCCGGGCCTAACTCTCCTCCGACCGTGAACAATTCTCAAGCCAGTCCCACTGCTGGAAGCAACACGGCGATACAGGAAGTAAGCTTCGACAGTTTACGTTACCCACTATCTTTCGATGTTGTGCGTTGCGCAAAATTTATCTTGCTCTGATTTATTGCAGGAAGGTGAAAATCCGGCGTACGGAGGACGTCTCACTAGCAGTAGTCAGCAGGGCAGCCTTTCGGATCTTTCGCTCTTCAGTTCACCGTCCATGCCTAACATCTCGTTGGGCAGACCTCATGTACCGTCGAGCTCTTCGGTAAGTACATTTTTCATCGAAAATTCGGGTCCTTTTAACTACGACTCGCGCTCTTTTACGAATACTACAATTCAAAGTTGTATCATTTCCTCTTAAAATGTATGGTTAAATGGAAGGGGGGTGTCCCATTTTAATGAAAACAAAAGTGTATATCTCCTAAACTTGACATTGTAGAAAAAATTATCTTTGATAAAAGTTTTAGGGTTTAAGGGGGGGGGGGGGGGCATATATGATAGCGCTAGTGGTTTGACCTCGGATAACAGTTTTTTAAAGGTCACATAAAGGTTATCTATTTTCTTAAATGGAATTATTGAATTTTTTTAGATAATGAAGTAAATCAATTAGTGTCTAATAAATAAAAAAATATATAATTGTTTTAAAGAAAATTGTGAAACTTTTATCTGAGATATTTCTGTTTTGTCAAGTTTGAGGTATACAGGAGTTTTTATTGAAACATTAAGACACTCTGTATAATATATATGTATAACTTTTTATACTTGTCAAAAGCTTTATTTGTAATTATAGCGTAAAATGACAATTCAACTTCCTCTAATATAATGCGTCCATATCTTGTATAAAAATAACTTTCCTTCTCACTTATCTTCGTGTATGGATTTTCTCAATTTAAAGTAAATTCTTCTTTACTAAATATTTTATTGAATGCTGTCTTTTTGATTCTTTAAATTTTAATGTCTTTATTATACCTCCTTTCTCTCCCTCTTATCTAATTTCAAAAATTACAAAGGATTATATAAAAGACAAAATTCTATTGTTTCTGCATCTTCAGTTATCTGTTAAGAATAATAGTGTTTTGAACAATAGTGTTTTCCTTGAGGAAATATCAATACTAAATTTCTGATGGAATCCTATCCATAAGCAAAAGATACGGTCGAAATACTGTGATAATCTGAATAAAATAAAGAATTTATGCAAAGTAAACGTTGTGAAAAATGATAGGATATTTTTGGCTCCGAGGTTATTTATTGCATTAACTCTGAGTAGAGTTTGTACTTCGCGTCGTTACTTATCGTTAAAACGATAAGATAACGTCGATAATTTTAGAATCTCTTCAAGTGTTTGATCGATTGAGCGCATTGGGCTGTTCTTTGTTCAGAGTGGGACAAAATTGGCACCAGTCTCGGAAGCGGAAGTGCGGGCCGCGTTCACGGCGCGTCTCGGCATGCCGCTCACCGGTCAGATGCTGCATAGCAACCTGCCGTTTTATCCGTCCCTGACGGTCATCGAGGGCGAGCCAACGTACATCCACAAGCAGATACAGCAGAATCTACAAGAGCAAGCGACACCGCAATCTGCGACAGTGGGTAGCAGCAGGCAGCATCCGGCAACGGCGGCAGCGGTGTATCACACTGCGGCGCCGATCACGGATACCCAAGTGGCGCACGCGAGACTGCAAAAGGCTGGTCATCACCGGCCTTTAGGTAGTATGTTCCCTCTTTGTCTTCGTAGAAGCTCTTACCATGCGCGTGCCCTGTTCCAATGGACAATGGTCCCCGCCGAGAAAACAAGGCTGAACTTACCGAGATCAGCCGTCCAAAGTTTCCCGAAGGACCATTCCTACACGAAACATAGCACGCGTCGCTCAGTAACTCCTAATCGACAGCCTATCGGCAAGCATTTATACGACTGTTGTCTTTTTTTTATATAGGTAGAACCCAATCCGCGCCCCTACCGCTAGGTCATCCGATGCTGCAGGGCGGCATAATAGCACCGACCACTCACTACGAGGAGTATCTCGCGGAGAAGCAGTTGCACGATCAACAACAAGCGCACAATTATCTGAAACAGCAGATCCGTAATACTGTTCTGACGCGAGTGGGCTCGCGAGGCCAGACCAATCAGCTAGATGAGGCACCAGAGTCCGAAGAATCGGAGGTGATAGATCTAACGGGCAAGAAAGATCATCCAGAGGAGAGTGAGATCTCGAAACAGCAGAGAGACCGCGAGCAGTTCCTGCAACAACAGAGGGATCTCATGATGAGACACACGTTGCAAACGAATGAATCGACCATCTACGCCGGAGGTTTAAGTAGGACGTCTCAAGCGGCCAGGCCACTCTCGAGAGCACTATCGAGTCCTTTAGTACACCTAGGTAAAACTTCAATGTTCTTTTTGTATGAATTGACGCGCTAAAGATTTTGCATTTATCTCCAATACTGTATTAAATCCGTATAGCATTTAAACATTTTTTCCTAGCTATTTGCCTATATATAAGGAATATAGAATAGAGAGATAGAAAAGATTAGCATAAACCTAATCTAATTTTCAAAAAATTAGCTCATATATTTTTTAATTCATGAAATTATCATTATTTTTCTTTAAAGGTCCTCAAGGCAGCAGCGGTGACATTTTTGTGCGAAATTCTTCGCACCGGCCAACCACGGGATTAGCTTATGACCCACTAATGACAAAACACGCATGTGTTTGCGGCGAAACGGCCAGAGGTCATCCTGAGCACGGTGGCCGATTGCAGAGCGTGTGGGCTAGGCTATTGGAGACGGGTCTATTGCAACGTTGTGATCGAGTGCGTTCGCGCAAGGCCACACTCGAAGAGATCCAAACATGCCATAGCGAAGCTCATGCATTATTGTTTGGTAAGTCTTGTTCTTTCCACGTTATTCCAGGGAATTTGAGAAAATAATAACTTTAACTGAGGTAAAACTAGTAGCAGTTTTAAAATAATTGTTACTCTGGAATGCTATATAAAAAATTGAGAAAACCTTGAAAATTTTGCAGAATTTACAATTAAATTTTACAATTTTTCTTGATTTCAAACTAATTGTACTATATTTAGAATTGAAGCAATAGTCATTTTTTAAAAATAATAATTGAATAAATATTAATACCAAGCATATCAACTAATATTACTGTAATTAACACGTCCCACGCTAAACTTTCCTATTTTCGTTACTATATGTAACACCATCATAAAACATTTTATAAAATTATGTATTGATGCTTAACTATTATGTATATAATACAGTAAACAATGTATATAATCCAGTACAATATCAAGATCATGAGAATATCCTACACACTTTTTTTAATAATAATGAATTATATTAAGTCTTATAAATATTATACAGGGTGTTTCAGAATTGCACGGCACTATTTTAGGGAAATATTTTCTAGGTCAAAATGAACAAAAAAGTTTATATAAACATATGTCTCAAACTTATTTATTAGTAATAAGATATTAAAAAGTAAAGATTATGTTTAACAGTAAAACATTTAAAGTATGTTTTTGAAGTTGCCGCCGTTTTGTTAAATGCAGCATTCAGCACGATGTATCCATGTTTCTCTGGCCATTAAATGACTACCATGATTGCCCGATCTAACGCCGTTGGACTATTTTTTATGGAAATGAAATCTTTAGTTTATTGTAGACCTATTGGCACGCAAGAAGAATTAAGAAATTGCATAATGGAAGTTGCAGCAACCATCAGGAATAATCCTGATGCCATAAGACGTGCAAGAGAAACAAGGATACATCGTGCTGAATGCTGCATTCAACAAAACGGCGGCCACTTTGAAAACATACTTTAAATGTTTTACTGTTAAACATAATCTTTACTCTTTAATATCTTACTAATAAATAAGTTTAGGACATATGTTTATATAAACTTTTTTGTTCATTTTGACCTAGAAAATATTTCCCTGAAATAGTGCCGTGCAATTCTGAAACACCCTGTATATTATAAGCAAAACTGTCAGTTATGACAATATGGGGCACATTCGACCCATGCGATCTGAACAGAAAGTTACCGAAAATCGATCTGGCGGGGAACGTTATATCACAAATTATAGTATTAGTAAAATAAATGGAAATAAATTATACTGTAAAAAATTTTAAATCTTAAACTGTAGAATAATGCCGACAAGCAGTGACATTAATCTAGTCCCGTGGTGTGTGCAGGAACGAATCCGATGAATCGACAGAAACTGGATATGTCCAAGCTGTCGCAGTTACCTATCAAGAGTTTTGTCCGACTCCCTTGTGGCGGAGTTGGCGTTGATTCCGACACAACGTGGAACGAGCTTAACACCGCACCTGCAGCTCGAATGGCAGTGGGATGTGTTGTCGATCTTGCGTTCAAGGCGGCATTAGGCGATATTAAGAACGGCTTCGCCGTGGTGAGACCGCCCGGGCATCACGCAGAAACCAATCAAGCTATGGGTTTCTGCTTCTTCAATTCAGTGGCAATCGCAGCGAGGCTACTTCAACAGAAACTTGACGTTAGAAAAATTTTAATCTTAGATTGGGTAAGAATTGTTATTATCATCGCGCAGCATGATTTTTTATACAAGGAGAATACACAATACATAATATGTTGCTGTTATTTCAAATTTAAACGTCTCTACATCGTGAAAATAAGCAATGCGATATAAGAGATTGAAATTGTAGTCAAAATCGGGCTGCAAATCTAGGTACTTCCAGACATGCCATGTATGATAAAATATTATATCATGCATTTTGTATCTTCTTCAGGACGTTCATCATGGGAACGGTACTCAACAGATGTTTTATGATGATCCGCGGGTGCTGTATTTGTCGATACACAGACACGACGACGGTAACTTCTTCCCTGGAACCGGCGGGCCTACTGAGAGCGGCGCTGGCGAGGGTCTCGGCTACAACGTAAACGTGGCATGGTCTGGTGGTCTAAATCCGCCCATGGGCGACGCGGAGTATCTCGCGGCGTTTCGCACGATCGTCATGCCAATCGCCAAGGAATTCGATCCGGACATCGTGATCGTCTCGGCCGGTTTCGATGCGGCTGTGGGCCATCCGGCGCCACTGGGTGGCTATAAAGTCAGCCCGGCGTGCTTCGGCAGGATGACGCAACAGTTACTTAATCTAGCCGATGGCAAGATCGTCCTCGCCCTGGAAGGAGGCTATGATTTAGCAGCGATCTGCGACTCGGCACAGGAGTGTGTTCGAGTGCTGCTTGGTGACGAACCCAGTCCGCTTCGGGATGAGGAACTCACGAGGATTCCTTGCCAAAACGCCATCGATACGCTGCAGAAGACCATCGCCATCCAGGTAAGTCGAATATTGCGTGATGTAGTTGAATTTTCTTATTTATTACTTATCAGGAACTGAGCGATCTTTATTGATATGTACCTCTCATATTCCTTTATTCACAACTTTAACTTTCCTCTGAGGATCGGGTTTAAACTTAGAATCAATTATGATAATTGACCGTTCTCAGACAAAGCCATGCGTTATCCTATCGACTTACCTTCAGCGTTTATACTTATTTTCTGTAGTATGATTTGACACAAATGCGAAGAATGAAAGTATACCCTGCATGCAATTATTTAGAGCAATATAGCAAATAAAAGACAAAAAATACCATTTGTACAATACTTGGTATAGGCGAAAAAGAGATCAGATATATTATTTGTAAGTTTGTTGCGTACTATTAAAAATAATTTGTTTATGAATGGTACAAATTAAACGTATTTAGTTCATTATTTAACGTAATATCGTATTTTTTAGATGTCACATTGGCCTTGCGTAAAGCTCGCTGCCCATACGGTCGCAATGAGCGCTATAGAGGCGAGCCAAAAGGAACACGACGAAACGGAAACCGTGTCCGCAATGGCCTCTCTATCTATGCAGCAGCCTACAAACCTCACGTTAGTATCAAGCATTATTGTTTTTATCATCTATCTCTGAAATATTATTAAATATTAATAACTTATAATTAAATATTACATACATACTACAATTAAATTTTATATATATTTATTTAAAATGACAGGACCACGCCAGAACATTCCCGAGAGGTTTCCGAAGAGCCGATGGAACAGGACGAGGCCAAATGAAATGTACGAAGATCATTCTGATAGGTGTAGAAAGCATTAATTAATTGCACGAAACTGTGTAAATGCTCTTTGGGATCTCTAGAAGTGCATTTCTCAGTGCGGATCGAGGGACTCGCCGTCATCACGCGTGGCTGCTGTGACAGGCGCACGGTCAGCTACGAATGTTCTATTTGCGGGAACGCGGTCGACGACGCGTGTAAATTCGTGCGCAGTCCCCGACTATAAGGTTTTCAAACATTTTCTTTTCCAAATAAGACGATAGATAAACAACGGCCAATAAGGAAGAAGTGATCTGTAACGTTTTGGGAGGTAAATGACAATTTTTGCGACGATGCGTCGCAAGCTCGCGGACCTCCCTTTCTTTACTTTTTTTGACGCGAAAGCGCAAAAGTTGTTTGTGAGTTTTGCAAATGTTTCTATTGCACCTCGCGCGTTTGATGCGCGAGATTGTTGTATAGTTAGCTATGAATGACAAATTGTATTTGTCCATTCTATAGATTTCTTTTTTTTTATTGTGGAACACAAGATTTGTAATCTTTTTAACGAATCACTGTTAACGTTGTTGAGATGAACTCGAACGCGCTAAATAGCTATCGCCCACCAATTGGATATCGCTTGACAAATTTTCGATCCCAGTGTCTTATCGACGAACAACGAATGGTTTTCGAGACTTGGATGTAAAAACTGGAATGGAGACATTTTGTAATATTAGCAAACTCTTGTCTGGATGGTACCACTTCATTGTTGTGGAAAAAAAATTGTAGTAGCGCATTATCGTTCGATGATTCGGTGGGAGAAAATAAATTGTGAACACTTGCGTTCTTCGAAAATGACAGACATCCGCGAATACTTTGTTGACGTTATCGATATAAAGTGGTGAAGCGTCAGACTTTCCCACAGCTGTATAAAACAAGTCGTGTTGCCTTGGATAATTCGCAGGAAGAATTAATTATTCGTGATAATCCGTGTATATATTTTTGAATGCTAATTGCGACCTCGGACGTCTGCTTAGAACACTTTCAACGAGCCGTAATTTATCGAAACATTCAGGGAGACAAGTACAGGGAATTTGAGAAAGAGCTGTGTTAATGTGACGTATGTATATCTTGAATCCTAGAGATTCTTTTTTGTATTGCGCTTATTGTTACAAACAAAACATGGACGCGCTATGAATAACACATCAACCATGAGATGTATGATTATTCGATATAAATGATTCATGAGAACATCGACATAAGCATCTTTGTTTGTGTACGAAATCGCTTTTCTAAGAGTATGAATGTACTTCCTATAAACCATCAATAAGAAAATGAAGTAGAAATGATAAAATGACGAATTTAATGCAGTTTAATGGCAAGATAGCAGCTTGAATCATTATGAACGCTCGCTGTTTCTCATTTCTCTCTCATAATAGATAAAATCGAAAGAGGGAGAAAGGAAGAGATACACAGTTCCGATAAAATATAGAAATATATATATATTATACAATTAAAAAAATTAAATATTTTATATACGGAAGTTCTCTTCGTGTGGCAATCCGAAGAGGTTTTCCATTGAAAATAACAATTTGATAAAATACATAAGAAAATTATAAGAAAAGAACCGACATTGGTAGAATAACCACGTCAAGCGATTCTTTCTGAATAAAATAATGCGTGAGTAACGGGTCGCGAGATGCACAGATTTTTCCCTGGAGGAGGAGGAGGAGGAGGAGGTATCAGACTATCCAAAATCGGTGTACATAAAAAAATGTTCTCCGGATTTCCAGAGATTTTCACGCGTACGTCAGGCCTCGCTAGAAGAGTTCGTGCAATAAGAACGATTGGACAACCATATATTTATAAAAGACAGTAGCGTTTAGATGTATTTTCTCCGCCTTCAACACGCGCGATCTACACTTGGTGAAGACGCCGCGCGTCCGCGCATCGTGCTGGTCACTAGCGCTTTCATTGTTTCGTCGTCCGATTCGCTTTCCTTGTTCTTCGGGCATTCAGAGTATGAAATGGCGAGAGCTCCGCAGTGCGTGAATACTTATCTCGAATCGAGGCGACACTTAATGCGACTTAGGCGACAAAATTCGTGATAATGTTAAAGGAAAAAGAATAAAAGGGAAAAAAAAGAAAAATGTCGATGTCTAGATCCTAAGGCGATATTATATCGTGTGCGCGAATAATGTGCGAACATATGTGCGATATCACGTGCACGTGGTAGAAATAGGACAGGATGCACCTGCCATACCGAAAGATATGCTGAGAGATGCCATGACATGTCGATGCAGATTGCTCTAATTTTGCTGTAATCATATGATGTGTGATAATCTTTGTTCCTTCCGCTGTTAACTCAAAACAAGGTGACTCCAGAACAGAATTGAACCCAGGATAATTTATTCGGATAATTTTGTTGCAAGCCGATTACAACTACGACAAACTTGGCTCTCGAGCTTGCGTCGCGACTCGATAATAATTTGATTTGGCGGAACTTTGATTCTCACACATAATTGTATGTAAAATTGATAAAATCAATGAAACGCGTACTTGTTAAAACGCACATTGATTAAGAGACGTTCAAGATAAATTGGAAACGCAGAGGGATTGATGTCACAGTTTGGCGTTTCTTTTTCCGAAATTTTTAACGATACGTGGCTCCGAAGCTCCTACAAGTATTCGCTGCATAGAATTCCTTGTTTATCTGTTACGTAAATCACTGCCAACGACAATTATACGGCATGGCCGCCTGTTCCCACGAGCACGTGCAATCGCATCGATACACACGTTAATATATGTAAATGTTTTCAAGCGCGAGAGCGCAGAATGGACCGGGAGTGTATCGTTTTGACGAGATTTCAACAACATGGCTTCTTGTTGCGAACAAAGGCTGGTGTGATTTTTGTGATATTTTGTAAAAAGAAGAAGCTAATTAAGCTATATATGGTTAATTAAGCGTATACGTGTCGCGGGAAGATGTGTGTAAGGGAGGCGGGAAAAGAAGGTAAATATAATTCACAGATACAAGCATTTATTTTTGTGTCATGCATTTTACGGAGAAAAGAAAAAGATTATAAAAAAAGGAACAAAGATGAATATAAGAGGAGTCTATTGATAAACGAATTACACGAGAATGCATATATATTATATATCGCGCGTTCGTCATGTAAGAAATAAAGAATATATATCTATAATGCTATATATATGTATATATACACACATACACATGTATATGTATGTATATATATATTAAAATATACCGATGTATGTACATTGTACACCCGTGTACCGCAAGAATCTCAAGTGTCTGTTAAATGTTTGTCCGATAACAAAAAAAGATTCACTGAAGAAAACGTGTAAAGATCGACTCGATGTATATTTAAGTATAAAGATACGAGTCCAGCCTATGTGTGTATACAGTAAGTTAATTAATGTGTGTGAGAGAGAGAATGCGAAAGAAAGGAGAAAAACGAAAACGTTATATGACGATTAGTAGGTACACCAGTCTGTCATTTGAGTTAAAACAGCAATTGACTGTATTGTAACATTATCGAGACGTAATTTTAGGCATGCGTGTATATTTGTTTATAATTTAAGAGCAAGTCTATCATCGGCAGCGCCCACCCCGTGGTTGTGTCGCGTCGATCAAAGTGATGGGTACGTGGCTTGCTTGCGGTCAACAGGGCGAGCCCTTTCCGAAGTTTACAGAAAGATATTGCGTATTCTCATCGTGGGCCTACAAACATCACAACACCCTGGTAAATCACATTCTCGCGTTCACTCGCGGTATTTCCGCCTGTCCCGCCTTTCCCACCCCCAACGTATGCTTTATTTTTGTCGTCAGATTGTCGTACGATTATCATGCGATCGTACCCAAGCAATCGAAACGTCCGAAAAAACCTAGATCTGTACTTGTATTCTGTTAAAGGCATCTAAAAAGATTTGGAATTCTGTTCATGCAAGGTTTACGTAAAAATTGCAATTGATGATGATCAAACGGGGCCACGTTTAGCGCCAAATGTATAGGATGTTGATACGAGACATAATGTTTTAAACATTATTTGAACCAATGATCTTGCATTCATATCTCACAATTAATGCTAAACGTGACTATCTCACAATTTGTGTTTGAGATAACAAGGTATAAGATATACGAATACAGGATCTCGAGGTTTTCTATAAGGCAAAATACAAATTTAAATCATTTGACCTGCGTATATGCGTGGTATAAACACAGATTTTAATCTTTTAAAGTTTTGCGTTGCTTGAACAGAATCTGAACGATTAACGTTTTCGTGCGAGTTTTGCTTGAAACGCAAAAAAATGCGAGAAACTTACGACATTCCGGTATCACCACCCATGGCAAGTTGATACAAACTAGATGTAAATGACTATTAAGTTCTTATCCAAACGCCGAGTATAAATGTGGATTTTAATAGAGCTCTACTGTTACGTTAGTATACACGTACATGTACACAAACACAAAACACACACATATACACACAGCATATGCACGAATATACTGTCTATATATATTGCATAAGCTTAATGTAATAGTCATAAATTTTTTATGTATATAAATGTACCTCGTAAACTAATTTTAAATAAAAAGTATAGTCATTGTGTTAAACGTTATAGCTTTTCGATGTAATGATATCCTGAATGATTATGCCATGAATGACAATGCCACTTGCAAATTAATTACAATAACTTTTCATTGAACTGTTACCTTATTCACAAAAAAAATGGTAAACGCAGTATTTGAAATTCAACATCGTTGAGAACATTGGCACTATCCGGACAGTTTGCTTACTGGGTAATCATGCTCATTAGCAGTTAATTATAGCTTTTATTGTCAAACAGTTTGATAATATTGATTTATTTATAGCTTTTATTGTAAAACCGTTTGATTTCCTTTGTTTTTCGATATGTTACTCTCCTAGAAAGCCCAATCCATCTATCCACCCTATGGCTAATATGACAGATATTTTCTAATCCAAAGCAGGACAATTAACTTTATGTTGAGGAGATCTGTATGGATGAAAAGATAAACACAAGAATGACATTTAATTTTATTTTTAAAGAACAATACAGTTACTTTCTAATGTTTGAACTTATCTGCTTTAATAAAGCTGAGGCCTTAAGAAATGCATAGAATTCTTGGTAACTTATATCAAAATTAACTTTTGTTATCAATATTGCTTTTTAAAATGCAAACTTGAAGTTGGACTTTTTCCGCTGTTCACACTTTATTTATTGCACAGAATTAAACGTACTAATTGTATAAGTTTACTATTGCAATTTGGCAAAATTTTTGAAGTATTTTTCAGCGAAACCGTTTTACTAAAATAGTAAAATCGAGACATTTGATGTATTTAGTAGAATGGCGGGAGAATCACCTCCAAAGGCAGAACTGTCCCGCCGAAGACGGAACGAGTGGTCACATTACTATGGCCCAAGTCGGGTCCAGGCTATACGGATAAGATCAAGTTTAATATGTTAATATACTTAAAAATCCGAAACTAATCCAATAATCAATTAAGTTTCATTTTCTAGGGTTTGAGTAATATTCATAAAAAATAATATATTTATATTTCATACATTGTACTTGCGAAGTAATCGATCCCGACTAGTTAATTTTGAATTTTAGAATGGGCTGTACCTGCAGGATTCGAAATGTAACTTATAAGTTTAAATTCTATTAAAGAATCGAATCTTTTACAAGTAGTATTCGAATTCTAAGAATGAGACATTGTTAGTTTAAAGTAATGTAATTTGTAAAGATTTTAAGTAGCTTTTATTGTATATATTTTTAATTATATTGACGAATTGATAATCTAATATTTGTGATTATAAAAAAATTATTAAAAAATTAAAATAAAATCGCTTTGCATAAAGTTTTGACTCGAAGGAATATAAAATTTCTAGTAATGTACTCATAAAAGATTCAAACATATTTGATTCAGATTCGAATCTATTTGGAAATAATATTCCTGTTCCTCGAGTATCATAGAGAATAACCAGGTTGAACCCATTTTGTTCAGAGTCGAATCTATTTAAAAGTACTGTTTTTATTTTTCGAAGTAATTATAGATAACTTGAAACTACGCCAATAGATTCGAACCTACTTGTAAAATACTTAATACCATCGCTAATCCTGACTTCTTCAAAGAGAAGGGAACAACTCAAATCGAATCTTCATGACTTCCCTCTACTTTAAGAGTTTTGAAGTATTGTTAATTTTCTATGGGAATGGGTTACTAGTCCACTGTCCACTTGGAGCTAGGGGCAATAACGCTGATTCCGGACTAGCTGTTGAGGTCTAGTAGGCTTCTCACGGCAAGATACTCTCATTGATTCGCTGTTGCCTTCTGAGAAGCGATATAAAATCCAATGTTTCTGGTCTGGATTTGAATTTGGACCTTCAGAGCAAACGAAACTCTCTGTGCCACGATCGTCACAGGAAGCATATCTTTCTAAACATACGAGATAAGGAGAAAGGACGATCGACAAAATCTGCTTGCAAGATCTGTGTCAGCAAAACAGCTGACTATTATCATGATTGTCAAAACACGTCAACGTCAAGCTATGACACCATGGCTCGTTCTTCTGGAGAAACGTAATAATAGAAGACCGGAGATTTGCGCTCTCGAAATCAATCGTCACCTCCGTGCGCGACCAGGAGCACGCTTCCGGCGACAATTGTCCTTTATTTGCGCAACGCTATCTCGTAAGTAATACAAAGTGTTATATGTACCATATATATCCATTTGAAATCTCAACATTAGATTATAAATTATACATTGTACGTGTTATCTGACTCGACGATTCGGTGATTCCGTATTTCCGTATCTCATGCCTTCATTATCTGCAGCTGTGCTATTAAGCTAACAACAAACGTTACGTATTGGTATAGAGGTAATTGAGAAAAGCTCGAACAACAGTGTTGTACGTATCTGTATATTTCAGACTTGTAGACACAATTTATAGCTCTTATAGACATCTGAATTTCAGCACAGTGACAAAGTGATCTACTTATATCACACCATTATGCGCATAATCGAAAACTTACAGCGAATTGAATTACAGTCGGAATCGCAATCGTAGCACGAATCGCAATCGCGGTTAAAATAGAAGCGCATGAATTAAAATGCCGTTTACGTATTTTAAGAAATATATTTATTAGATATTCTCGCTTTCGGAGTGAGCATTCAGATTTCTTCGAAGCTCTGATCTAATGGAGCGGTTTCAAATATATACAACGATATGGAAACGTATTCTTTGCGAAGAATGTCACTACGTTCAATGAATTAATGTACACTCTGTCGCTCGTCTGCGTAACTCGGTTACTCGATCGAAAGGAAATTTTCACGATCGTTTCAGATGATCCAGAGAAACTAGAAGATTTGCGTGCAATTTTTAACAGATGTAAAATGTTTATAATAGATAATTATTTCGCGATATCATGATTTTTTGACGATGAAAGCTAGCGATATTTGAAAAAATATGAGAATTATGTTGTACGTTCGATTAATTAAAGAGAAAGAGAGTTGCCTTTTACAATGCGATAATCAAGAAACCACAAGTATACATCGCGATGTATAATTCAACTTATAAGTATTGACTTCTAAGCGGATGATGATTGAGAGACACATTTCGTCACGGTATAGTATAAGATCAAGAAACAGTAGCTTAGCAGAACTTCCATCGGTTTCCACATTCGTTACACAACACGAAGGTGGTCATCGGCTCGTCGGCTGAACGCGTCTGCACCTGGTTATACGTGCAGTTGCGCTTCTTGCATTTGCCGCACTTGAGCAAGTCGGTCTTGGTTCCCTGCACGGTGGCAAGTTGCGCGTCATTGATGGCCTCTTTTTTGAATTGCTCGCGTAGCTGCTTGATCTCGTCGCTCGCCATCTCCTCCGCAGTCATCACTGCTAACCTGGCAGGTGTGATCGCACCCACCAAGAAGTTCGTTCGTAGATTGGGATTCTTTACGTCGCGCAGGTTGGCGACTCTGCTGCGTACCTGTAATTCAAGTATGTCAAATTATAAATACGTGCGATACACAATGCAATTAGCATAGATACCGTTACGTTATACGTAAGAGAAAGGCTCTTTGCGCGAGATAATGAGATAATATACGTTTAATTACCCTATTTTTGTATCTGTTATCGGTATTTTTGAATTCCGCATAGATTGCTTCCTCCAATTCTTCCGCTAACTCTTCTGGACTGGCACACCCGTCGAAGACTTTGTCGTCGACGCGTAAAGCTGCCGCTAACAGTTCTCTGCATTTTAATCTCACCGCGTCTGTTGTGGTAGGAGCAGGGAAACATGATTGTTTCCTTTGAATGTCTTTGACAGGTTTCTCTTCCTTCACTTTTGTTTCGGCGGCATCCGTCGTATCTTTCTCCTTCTTCTGATCACTCTCTTCTTTCGCTTTATCCGGTTTCTCGTCCTTCTTCTTTGAACTACTCGACGATGTGGAGTCTTTCTCTTTATTCGATCCTAATACCAAGCAAATTATACATACAGATTTATTAATTATCTACATATAAAAGTTAATTACATCTATATATTTAAGTTATATTATATATAATACATACCAGATAAAAACTTTTTCCAGTTCTTAATAAGAGTCTTCGATAAAGAGATAACTTCCTCGTCCCTGCTCGATTTCCTCAAGGCATTCACAGTCATTCCAATGCGTGTCTTAGTTAAAAGCTCCAAATCAACGGGCAACTTCTGAAGTATCTTGAGCAACTCCAAAGCCTGTTCTTGGCCCTAATTGACAAGCGTCATATCATAATTAGTGTGAATAGCAAGTATTTTTGTTTTAAGTAGTATAAATTCAATACTGACATCAATATTCCCATATATTTACTGTATATTGACATTTTAAATTTTTTTAATTTTCAGGAATAATAATGGCAAAGCAGAAGCAAATAATCCTAGTGGAATACTTTCTAACGACGAATAATTCAGTCTAATTATAATAAAAATCGCCGTGCAACAGAAGTCGTGACAAAAAATAAACATTGAGAGATACAAAACCACACTGGTATAAGAATTACGTTAGAGACTTTTAAGTACTCGTTTTCTCTGATATAGAAGATACGTGGAATGAATTGGACGCCGTGCAACACCGCGCTCCACAGGTAAACAAACGTTGCCTCCGCGATGTTGCGGCGACCTTGTTTACGCGGCTTTCGCGCGCATCGTGAATCGAGAACGCGGCGAGGTGTTCGATATTCGTCGAAGGAGGACGTGCGCTTTCCTCGCGTCGCGGACGACGATTTCCCCATCTTCAACGCGCGCGCCGCGCGCACCCCGGCCAGTATACTGCGATCTTTATTTTACTCACTTATTACTCACCGTCCCGTCACCGCTCGACATCTTGTTGAGCTTTTTCTGGATGCGCAACACTTCCTCCTCGGCGCTCATCGTCGGCGACCGCACGGCTGCTCGCAGCACAAAGTCGGTTATAAACAGGCGCGAATGCGGACAACAACCAACAACACCTCTCCTCTACCTGCCGTCGACGCCACGACGCTCACCAGACACCACACTACCACAGTCCACACCAACGCTCGCGGCTAGAGGCTCTCTACTCGCGGCCGTTTCTCCCGATTGTTGGCCCGCGGGCCGCGACACGAGGCGGCCAGCGGCGAACTTAAAGACTAATAACGCGAAGGGAAGGGTGCATCCGGAGCACGACCTGCACGACCGCTCGAGCTGCTTAAGTAGCAGTTAAACACATGATTGGTTGGATCCAGAGGTAAGAACCAATCACATTTCTATTGTTATTTAGCAGCTCAGTGAGCGGTCGTGCTCCTGAAATCTCAGAGTGTAATACGGGCTGATACGGACTTAAAGACATTTGTGATTGGTTCGTCCGTCGTATCCACTGTGGTATTCGTTGAAGTGATGCACGAACCGCTACCCGTATCTCTCATTGGTCGATATGTATGTACAAACCACACCACAGATTCAAGTTCAAACGAAGCTATTGCTAACCGTCGCGGCTGGCCGCTGGAGCATGCTGGAGACTCTGGAGAGACTGTCGAAAAGTGTCGAGGCTCGAGGTTCCGCGCAAAGAACGAGGCGTGCTGTTCAGTGCTATTCAGTGCTATTTTCTCCGTTTTGTGGCCCAAGTTGTGTTCAATTCGCGATTACGAATAAACATGTCAATGTTACGTGAACTTTAGGTAATTCAGAATTCTACGATGTATAATAAGTAGAGGATTGGTAAGAGTTGTACTGCAATTGAAGACCTGATTGTGTTGTGAGCTACGAGGTTTGTTTTGTTTTGCTTTGCTTTTTTTTTTAACGTAATTATTAATCTTTTCGTATATTTTCTCGTTTGCGTAAAAAATTTATACATTTATTAATGGATACATAGAGTTGAATTTTTTTAACGTAGCTTGTAATATTTCTTTTATTTATTGCATGATATATTGAATTTTTGAATGCATGTTATTTGTGTGCACAATATAAATTGAAAATATAGATATTATTTAATGGTATCTATTATTTTAGAGTCCTTTTTTCGATGCGATGGTTTACTTACATGCATGATGCTTTACTTATATATTTGTTGTTTCTCTTTCTTTTATATTAAATGTATTTAACTTTTTTCTTAACTCATATGGTACTCACCTTACTCACAAATTGTTCTATCTATCGTTTTTTGTCAGATGGAATCTCGTTTACCGAAACCAAAAATAGTAATAAACAGAGCGATTAGTATAACGGATGATATAACTGCTATAAATAATAATCACAAGACAATCAAAAATAGCAACAACATGTCAACATCAACGGCGACATCAACATTGACGTCAACGTCGTCAGCATCGTCAGCATCGACGTCGTCGACATCCGCAGGTTTTACCAATATGAAATCTGTAAACGAGAACAAATTACCAATCAAACAAACCTTGGTTCGAGCAAAAACGTTATCTACGATTACACGATCAAACAATGTAAAGCCGATAAAGCGAACAGGTACTAATATTATACATGGAGAAGCAAAGAAGCCTCTTGTTAAACCTGTTGCTAAAGCACTAGTGAACAAGCCAACCAATGCGTTAATGACTAATAGTACAGTAAACAAAATTAACAAAGGTATTCAAAATGACGTAAATAAGGCAGGCAAGATTCAAAAATGGGACTTACGAGGGCGTTTGGCTCAGGCAAGTGACAAACTATCCGTGGAACAACAAAAAAATAAAGATTTAGAGTCGAGATATAATATGCTGCAAGAAATGACAAGTACTTTACAAGCTAGTGAAACTGTATGTAAAACTAAAGTAGATGAACTAGAAGTTGTAAATAATACTTTGACTAATAAAGTTCAGACTTTAACAGTAGAATTAGTATCCATTCGAAAAAATGAGGAAGAGTTAGTAAAACGCCTGCAGGAATCAGAAGAGTCACGTATAAATCTTTCACGTGCATTGAACGAAATTCAAGAAAGATCTAAGGCACAAGAGGTGCTTATTTCAGAACAGACAGTTAAATTAACAACTTTAACAACAGATTTAGAACTTCAAAGAGAAATGAATAAAGACTTAAGTACCGTCAAGGAAGAATTACAAGCTTTGACTCATAATTTGGATAAGGAACGCAGGATATTGCATAATGTCATTCAAGAATTGAAGGGCAATATAAGAGTTTTTTGTAGAGTTCGCCCACGAACTCAAAAAGAAACTGAACAGATGAAAGCGTAAGTGTGTTTTGTAATTATTAAAGAAAATTGAATTATTAAAACAAGAGCATAGGATTACTTTTTCAACTGTATTTCACAATTTCTGCAGATCAAAAGTTATTCTTTGTATGTATTTTGCATCGTATATCGTTATAACACTACTGCTCGTATATGTATATTTATAACACTACTGCTCATTTTATAAGTTCTTTTCTTCATTGTATGTGGTTTTAAATAAATAATTGATTGTAAATACAGTTGAAAAGTAGTTTCAAAATGTGCATACAAAATAATATATAATAAATAATGTATATCATATACAAGATTTGTATAAAGTTTTTCAGACGATCAAATTAGGAAATTTGGAAAAATCTCAATAATACATTTTTTTAAATTGTTTTCTTAATTTGACGAACTTTTTTCAGCAATTACTATAAATAAAAATTTATATTATTCAGGGAAATAATAAGAGATTATTTTGATATTTTGATTTGTGTATCTGAATAAAACTATTGTTTGTTACAGGTTGTGTAATATAAATTTCATTGACGATTGTACTATTGAAGTAGGTAAATTTAATGGATCAGATACAACAAGCTGCAGTGGAAAACAACGTGGAATAAAACAGGAATTTTCATTCGACAAAGTATTTGCTCCCAATGCTTCGCAAGCTGATATATTCGAAGAGTTATCCCTTTTAGTACAATCAGCACTTGAAGGATATAATGTTTGTGTATTTGCTTATGGTCAGACTGGTTCTGGCAAAACCTATACTATGGAAGGGGAATGTGGATTACAGACCGAAGGCATGATACCTAGAACAGTATGTTTTTACATATATACAACATATATTTACAACATAATGCATGTAAAATTGATAAATATGTTTCAATTTACATCAAACAAATGGCGATTAAAATAAAATATTTTTTTCTTAAGATGTGTGTATATATATATATATATATATATAGGGTAATTATTATATACATATATGTACATATGTAATAAAATCATACTTTTGTATAAATATTTAACTTTACGGCTGTAATTTGACTTGTTAAAATCAAGAAAATCAAAATACTTGTATGTATTTTCAGGTACGACATATATTTCAAGAAATGAAACAATTTGAACTTCTTGGTTGGGAGTATCGAATAGAAGCAAGTTTCTTAGAAATTTATAATGAACATATCGTTGATCTTCTCGATTCTCAACCAAAGACGCACGAAATACGAATGGTTGACAATAAAGGTCAAGATTTATATGTTAGCAACCTTCGGATTGAAGAGATACACAGTCCAGAAGAATTACACGAATGCCTACGAACTGCACAACGCAACCGAGCAGTTGCAGCTACTCAGTCAAATGAACGGTAATTTTATTTCGCATTCATATTATATCTAGTTTAAATTTGTTCTTTTGAGGTTTCCTTCGAATAGAAAGAAATTACGTGACTTTACTCTTAAAATCATATAGCATAGGGTTTTTTTTGTTCCAGCCCTTTTTTTAAGTTTCTAGCATTTTCTCTTAATGCACAGAATTTTTCTCACTCCCTTATCGGGATATATGCGGGATAAGGGCCGGGATCGAACCCAGGACCCTTCAATTACTAATCATTTGCGCTCACACAGAGTCACACGTCGTCCCATTATAGTAGTTTAAGTTGTACAATAGAAAGTTACAAGTAGTAAAGTTTTTTTATCTTTTCGATCAATTAAATAAATAACATAGTTATTGAGGAAACGTATATTATACGATTAAATCTTTATTAGGGTATAATTTAACTTAAAATTTAATTTATACTATAATTTGCATTTCAGATCATCCAGATCGCATTCAGTAGCAAGAATACGATTGATTGGTACACATGTTACGAAACAAGAGGTGTCAATAGGAAACCTCAATTTAGTCGACTTAGCCGGGTCCGAACGTTTGAAGACTGAAGAAGCTGTTAGAACTGCAGAAACAAAAAATATTAACAAGTCTTTAGCCAATCTTGGTAACGTAATCTTAGCATTATTGAAAAAACAGGAACATATACCTTATAGAAATTCTAAATTAACCCACTTGCTTATGCCTTCTCTCGGAGGCAACTCAAAAACTTTGATGTTATTAAATATATCCCCGTTAGATGAATGCTATAATGAGACATTAAATTCGTTGAGATTTGCTAGCAGTGTCAATAATTGCAAGACTGGAAGTATTAAACGAAGCCGAATGATTTTACAGAATACGACTAACTGAATTTAGACTATAGAGTAGTATCATACATAGTTACATTCGTTAAGATGTTTTATTTTTACACATGATTAAATTTTTTTATAATACAAATGTAATTTAAAGTAATTTAAGGAAAATGTATTCTTTCGTGATTAGTGGCAAAACCGCAATAAAATGATCATAAAATTTCACATTCTATTAATATTCCGCTCATTAAAGAATTAATGATAATTTTATTATATTGCACATCGTTATTACAAAGCAATTCTTTACATAACTATCACAAATAAAAAAGAGAAAAGAACTAGCATTTTCTTAATAAAGATTTATTTAAATAATTTCAACATTACATAATTTGTGTAAATGTTTGATTATATATAAATGTAAATTCGAATTTATTTAAATTTAAGCCTAGATATTTTTGCTGCTATACCAAGAAATAAAATTTTTATATTTTTTTTATACCACGCAATGTTATAATTGAAATGAGACTGCCAATTTTTATCTAAAAATTGTTTATAAAATATTGACATGTTATCTGCAGTCAATGTCTTTCCTTGTGCTTCTAACATCTGTTGAAATTGTTTACGTTCCTGAAATTTCATTAAATATTTTTACATGCCATAATAAATCTTATATATTAGAAAAAAAATCACAACATAATAAAATTACCTCAATAAAGTTAGTATTATGTTTGGACCAGAATATCTGATTCCATTGTTGTGTCTCTTTCCTAAGCTCCTTATATGTCTTCTCTAAATGTGTTTCCTTTGTGGAGCTAGCAAATAGAATAGGTCTTAGGTTTGAAACTGGGTCAGGAGGTCCAATTACATCACGAAGTTGACAATTGTTTTTCAGTTTAGCTGTTTTCTAGCAGAAACGATTAAGATAAATAAGATATGTATATAGATGGAACTTTCTATTATTGTATATTTTTGTAAGTAGAATATGGAATATAGAATATGGAATTAATAATTATAATCATGCACACTTTGTTACGAAAACAAAATAACAACTTATTAAAAGTACTTTTTTTCAAGATCTACAAATCTGTTACAAGACCTTAGCACTTATAGGCTTGTATTTAACATATCCTTAATTCACTTACTGAAATCAAACAATTTGACTACAAATATGTATAAAGATTTTTAACTGAACAAAAAAATATGTTTAAAATAAAGAATATTAATATTCTATCCAAGTGGCCAGGTATGCATGTTCACTTAACAAAATATTTAAATAAAATAAGTAATTACAAATAAAAATAATATCTTAAGTCTACGCTAATCTCTTGGGTTGTAACCATAGATTCATCGCCTTACAATTAATTGAATAAAATTTCCATATCGTCGATGTTGAAGTTCAGACCATTCCACTTCATTTATTAATTCATTATTTAAGTGTAAATGTACCAAAAATATAATCACATGTCCGTGAGTTTATTCAATCGGTATAATATCTTTCATCTTAATACAATACCCAACAACGACATTAGCCATTAGTTTTCTGACCACTATTTTACACATATACCTAGGTCCTAGGTATGATCGAATGCGTTTTCGTCAAAATTTAAGGAGAGCAAATTAATTTAAAACAAATATTTATAGTGTTCTTGTTCTACACACTTGACACCTAAAATTCCACTAAAATGTAAAATCAATGTGCATATTTATCAAAATATTTACCATGCTAAATAACCGACATATTCTTGTGAAATGTTTTATACGATAGTTATAACATTGTAGTACAACGTTCAACATCTCAAAATTTTATCATATTAACACAACGAATCGAGTTAATACATCCTCTTTTTCTCCATTTTAATTTGACTTATTTCCTAAATTTCCAATCGGGTCCTTTACGGCCATTGATAAACCTTTTTAAGAGACGTCAATTATTGGTCTAAAGCGCACTGCCAACGGCGGCACGAAAGACTTTTGATTCCCCACCTCACTGAAGTTAGCCGGACAACTACGACTTTTGATATTTTTCTTTTTACGAATCATTTGTTAGTCGATTGTTATTGATTGTTAGAATAATTAGAACGTTTGTTAGTTAATAGTTTATACGTAATCACGAAAATAATTTTTAGTGTTAATAAATTAACACTAAAAATTATTTTTGTGATTACGTATAAACTATTAACTAACCGGTAAATACAGCTAAAGCCGGTAAATACAGAATTCTTTACAGTTTTTGTTTCAAAAAGAGGTCAATCGATGCGAAATCGTTTGTTAGTTCCGAATAAACTAATTAAAACGTTTGTTAGATCACGGTTTCGCCTAAAAAGCTAGGCGATCAAAAACTGTATATGATTTTTAGCTGCCGGAGAGTGGGGGTGAGATGTAGTGGTTCCCGAACGCATTTGTCCGAATTGTTTGATACGTAATAATAATAAGATCAGAGTGAAACGTGCTACTATTTCCCATTTATTTATCAGTTTTGCTTGACGGCTATATTTTACGTGCAAATATATATGTCCTATACTGTAGCACAACGTTGAGTTATGGAGGATTCACACTGCGTCCGATGTTCGACGTATGTACATACGACGACCGACATCCAATAGGAAATTTTTGTCTCTAATAATAAATTCTTTTATTAGATGTCGGATCGTCGTACATCGAACATCGGACGCAATCGGACGCAGTGTGAATCCTCCATAAGCTTAACCCAGCTTAACCTAATCTAAACCTAACCTAACATGCACAATCATAGAGTGCGCCACACAATTTAAATTGCAACCTTTCTACAATTTCATATGAAAACATTAAAAATCTAGTAAACTAGTTTATATTAGAATACCAGTTAATATTCATTAAGATACATCCATAAAACGCAATCGTAATTGATTCAGCACATTTGTAAAATATACGGAACAATTTCCTTTGACTTTAATATTCACTAAATAGCCGTAAAATTAACCGTGACATGCAATCTACCTTTTTAACTTTTGTCTTATTTCATTTTTTATTTTACAGCTATTTATTATTTGAACAAAAGGAAAGTGCTCAGTATATTTTACAAATATGCTGAATCGGTTACAATTTCGTTTTATGGGTATCTTCTCTTATTTCAGCGTATACCGCAAGAATTTCTGGTATGCGATTTCTCGCTTTTGACATCATCAAATAACAGAAGCGGCGAGTATATATAAATTTTAAATTAATTTTATATATCTTTTACCTCATTTAGTTTAATTAATATCGTCCTATTGTTATAAGTAAGCATAAGTTTTGACATAACTATTATAGCTCAACGAAATGTATCTTTAAGGTGATCTTTTTGAAAATTGTTTAATATATTTTTAAATAATTATATATTAAGAGAATTAAGTGTCATACATGTTGAAAGAACACATGAAAAAGACCTTGCAATCTTTTTAAGTTACAGAAATATTATTCTACTTAAAAGTACATTTTTTAAAATTTACAGAGAGATATCCATACACGAGTTCATTAATAAATCATAGATATATGTGCAACAATAATAATAAACATTTAATCTACTTAATATGCTACAGCTGCGAATAAAAGTGCATCAAACTACACTCCTGTTCGGTGAAAGAAAGATATATTATAATTAGTGATGTGCCTTTACTTTTTATTTCCCCGACAGCACACGATATCCTATGGACGTCCATTGGAGTCCATTTGAAGTTCCTGGACTTCAAATGGACGCCCATTGGATATCGTGTGCTGTCGGGGTTAACACATATATTTATTAACTTAAACTAATCTCGACTGTGTATTTGTATTTGATTACGTTGGAAGTAATTTAATAGATTTTTGCATTCCAATTTAATCAAGCAATAAAGTATACCGACTTCCACATGTGTACCATCCTATACGTTATACAGAACGGTACAAATGTGGAAGTCGATATACTTTATTGCTTTATTGAGACAAATCTTCAGCACGATTGGAGTGAGGGTTTCGTGGAAATTAGATTTTCCAGATCATTCTCGCCGGCGAAAAAGTTTATTATGTCATATTAAAAATTTATTATCGCGTTTAAAAAATGAAAGGCAAGTTACTTGGGGCCGTCGCTAGTTTTGGAGTGTTAATGACTCTATGCGGGCTATGCGGTGTTTTACGCGTGGAGCTGGGCGTTACTGTTAAAAGATGTTTCCTCGTGGGCGTTCGTACCGACGTCTTCTTGGTGCTCTTCAGTATTTGCTCCGGTAAAATCGAGCTTTGTAATTCTTCCCTGTCCGTCATGTGGCCCTGGAACTGATTATACGTCGTGTCCGCGATAGTGTTACTGGACGACGGTGATTCCCTATTTTTCTGCCCGTCTTTGGAAGATCTGCCTGTCTTCTGAATCTTTGGAAGCTTTCCACTCCTTCGAAGCTTGGATGCGGTAACAGTGGGCTTGTTCTTGTCACCGTTTTTATTTCTACGTTTTATCGATGAGTTGGGAGATGGGGTGAACAATTTGCGTTTTGATAGTCCCAGCATTGGGCCTCTGTGAATGCTCAAGTGGGACATACCCGGTGTCCGCTTGGAACTATTTAAAGGCGATTTTTTAATCGATCTATCTTTCGCCTCTTTACTCGCCTTCTTTATCGACTCCTTCTCGTGATTTATAGTTTCCCAAGTCTCTGCTAAAACATCTTCCAACGATGTACCATAAATAGTAAACACTTGATTGTTGTGCTTAGCCTCATATTCGTTGATCAACTGCTTTAATTCTGCTTCTATCTTGGGTAACTTCTTTTGTATTGTCTTCCGCTCTTTTTCTTCCATCAACAATTGGCCCCCGCGATTGTGATAGCGATCGGGATTGTTTGCTCGCTGAAGCAATTCCTTAATTTTCATTATCAGGTTTTCACGTTGCTCCAGAAGCTCGAATATAGTTCGGTTATCGTTATAAAATTTGCGTAGTCTTTCAATTTCTAACTCGTGCGACGTCAATAGATCCTCGGTGAACGTGTTAGAATGAAATGGTGTAAATGCATTTCTCTGCGCTTCACAATATTTGCATAAGTCCCATAAATTCAACAATTCCTTTCTGATATGCGTAACATACTGACAGATATTCTCCTTCCTTTTCTCTTTACAACGATTTATCTCTGCACTGAAGGCGTTTATAGTACTCGTACCATAACCAGGATGCCTTTCAAGGAATGATTGACAAACGTCGGCAGGTTCATCAAGATACTTCCACAACGCCAATAAATCTTCCTTCATTTTCTCGACGCAGCACTTTGTCTCTCTCACTTGTGTACTCAGCTCATCCCTGAACTCTCTCAATTTCGCCATATTGCTCGCACTCAGTACAAATTCCTCAGGATTGTTGCAGACTAACTCTTTGAATGTCGAAGATGGAGATATATCCAAGTCACTCATCATCTTGATTATTGAATGACGTATATCTGTAAAAACGTTATCTAAACGTACCTTCTCGTCCTCCTGTTTCTCCAGATAAAGCTTAAAACTCTCGAGATCCTGCTCAGTGGGCACAACATTTGCACCGATGTTCAACTGTTTGCAGCCAAGTTTCTTGCAAATGTCATGTTCCTTCATCAACAACTCTTTCAGGATCATCATACGCTCCTTTTTTATGCACTCCAAATTTTGCAACTCTGTTTGAAGAATCTGTTCGACCTTCCACAAAGGAATTTGTTCGTACGTTTTGGGTACCGCATCCATATGCAGTTCTGTGTACAGTGACGTTGTTTGCTTTAATAGATTCTGCATGTTATCGGTCAACCGCTGCCTCTTCAACTGTGCCTCGGCCACCATATCGTCCAACAGGCCCTTCATGTGATCGTACGCTTGATCATAGTACATCAACCGCACGTCCTTGGTGCACCCGACGTCTTCCCAGATATTCTGCAGTTCGTCGAGTGCGTGCTCGAAATCCACGACCATTTTTTGCAGGACAGGCTTCCACTCAGATTGATCAGCCATCATTCCTACGTCTTTATTTTCTTCGGGAAGTAATAATATTGCAAGTTAAAAGCACGGCCTATTTAAATTGTGCGTTGTCAATACGTACCTCGATCCCTGTAAAGTGTCAATCTATATTCTATTGCACGAAAGAAACTCTCACACGCGTCACTCTCGTCAGGAAGCGACGGCACAACAAGCACATGCCGTTATCTTTTTAAATTTAATAATAGCGTTTTTCATTGGCAGAACTGGTGCGCACTAACCGCGGACTGTGTGTTTCATTGGAGATTTCAGTGCACACGAAGATCGTGCGCGCTGTTTCATTGGTGAATCTAGTGGATCGGATCCACTAGATTCACCAATAAAACAATACCAAATAAATCTAATTTACTATATAAGTTTATGTTTTTTCTGTAGCTAAATGTCTTAATTCGGTTAATCGCACAGTTTTGAGTCATAGAAGGTCGCAGATAAGTTTTTATTAATTATAATTTCGGGGAAAACTTCTTTTATTAGAATATAAAACAATCATCGACAATGTTAAAAAAATTCTTAGATATAAACATATTAAGAAATAATGACTGTGTTATTCTTAATATAATTTTATGGGGCAGTATTCATAGCCCGATCTTGTCTATTAATTTAAGATCGTCTTAAATTTAGTGGTAAACGGTCTATCCAGCCAATGAAATGACCGTGTCGAGAAATTAAGTGAGTACTTAATGTCCTTGCCTTGCACACGAATAAGTGATTTGGCAATTTCTAAGACTACATTAATTGTAAACTGATTTTAATTTTTATACTATGTACGTATAAAAGCCAACTTGGTTTTTTTAAATTGTCATAGATAGGCGTTGCGCTTGTTTTAATATTTTAGAAATAAAATATATCGAATAACAGGTAGAGCTATAATATACATAAGATTTGTCAGTTTAGGTTTAAGGCACATCCCAATATTTACATTCCAACAAGGAATCATATCTGTTTCTTTAACCTTTCTATGATCAATTTTGCAAATGTTTCCTCAAGATTTTATCGAGTCACATTTATTGTTAGTATTAAAGACTGTGTGATATAAAACGGTTAAAATGACGGGAACTCAAAAATGGATATGGACACATTACACAGTAGAAAATCGTGATACAGTAAAGTGTAATCATAATTGTGAAGAAGTTTTTTCTCGTCATCAAACGCAACTCTTACAATATCACTTATACAGTAAACATGAAATAACAGAATTAGACGGACATCCCGAACGTGACAATATACTGCAAAATTACAAAATATCAGAACTAACACTGGCAGCATGCAACCATTGTAAAAAAACAATTAATCTTGTAATTAGTAGTGTGTTTGATTTAATAACCCACTTAAAAATTGATCACCCAGAAAAATGTAGTTTAACGTATATAAGTACAAGACGAACGAGCGTACGGAATAAGTACGATGTAACAGGCAACAATGCGAGGTATGTATAAGAGATATAAAAAGTTAGCAAGAATAAATAGTAAAACTACAACATCAAATTTAGTGAAACACTTACTTTATTGTCGGTAAATACATATATCCGAAAAACATTTAAAATATTAACAAATATATTCAATAGATAAGTATATATAGTGCAGATAAAATAACATCTAAAGAAAATGTAAATAAAAATTTTTATCACGACCTATACATACCTATATCTAATAATATGCAATTTTGATTGAAAAATCGCGATTGTTCGTTTGTGTTTTTGAATTATTGCAATACTTCTCGAAACAAAATAAAATTTACTTTTGATGTGTTTTGACAAGTAAGTAAAAAAATCACACACAAATGAATATCTCATAGAGAAACCTTATACAAAAATAAAAAAATTTACACTAAGTATATGAAAAATATTTAAACACATATGTATCATTAAATAAAAATTTAACTGATGGTTAAAAATAGATGTAAAATTAATTTAATTAACCAATTAAATACTGAGATAAATCAATTAATATCTTAAAAAATAACATTTTTGAAGATATACTACATATGTTTAATAAATAAAATTTTATTGTATATTTCTGTGACTCTTTCTATGATTTCACGCAAATTCTAAGGGCCAGTTTCACTATCTCCGATTAACGTGATCCTCCGATTAAACTCACTCTTCGTCTCTTTCTAATTGTCTAGTTAGAAAGAGACAAAGAGTGAGTTTAATCGGAGGATCACGTTAATCGGAGATGGTGAAATTGGCCCTAAGTCATACAGAATGGACTTCAAATCAAAATAAAGCATAAAAGCTTGACGTTCCCGGATTGCAATTTGGTGTACCTATATGTATATATAATTCTATATACAATTATGTTTGCTTTTTTAGTTTGACAATAATTTGCAGAATTCGATTTTATAAATATTACCTGCAATAATATCATTGACATAATTTTACACAATAGAAATATTAGGTATATCTAGAGATTTGATAATATTTAAATATACTCGTAAATTACGATTTTATCAGAGAAATAATGAGATATATATTATGAATGATTTTCTCTTATCTGTGTGTGTTTATAGTAAATGTTATATGTATAATAACTTTTTAACTTTATATTAAATGCAATGAGTTTTTCACTTTAATCATGCTGTATGTGTATGTATATAAATACAGATCTACTCCGACCTCTCCAAGATCAATTAGCGGCAATAATTTCCATAGAAATAAGACACAAATACAAAGTGGAGTAAGAACAAACATCCTGACACGATCACTTAAACGAAAGAAAGAAGAAACAAAGAAAAATGACAGGTAATTAATAATTCAATTTTTTAAATAAATTATAGAACGTAAAGAAACATTACGAATAAAATATTGACTCGAATACTTTATTATCTTATCAACATAAATCACATTACGCAGAAAACTTAGGCGCCAGGTATGTCGCTAAAACATTTATTCATGCTATATAATTGTTATCAAAAGCACAGATCCAAAATCAAGAGTTTATATACTTACTTTCTTTTTATTATAATTTTACTTACTTTTATAGCATTTACTTTACATGTATATTTTAATTTTTATTATAATATGGAAATACACACACACTTATGCAGAAGATGTTTGATAATAAGTATAACACCGCTCGTGGATAGATAGACCGAGGTAAACTGAGTAGAAACATTCTCTACCTTTATGAAATTTTTGCAATAATTAAAGCGAAGTTAACCCTACACAGGTCATGTCAATTATTTTACCCTCTACGGGTCATGTGGGGTTCATTTGGCTCCCACACTTTTTCTTAGTGTAAAGTGCTTTCTATAAGCAATAATATTATTTAAATATGCATAAATCTTTTCGTTCTTTAACAACGAAGAGAATTGTGTACATTAAAGTCAATTTTAGGAATAGGAAATTGGTGAAAAAAATGGTTAAAGAAATGCAATTGGTGAAAAAGTGTCGAGAAAATGCAAAAATGCCTTTTGCTGGGGAGCCATATCAGCCATATGGCCCCCATATGACCTGTGTAGGGCTAATTAATAAAGATCCATGAATTAGTCTGCGTCCGCGCGATTTAGCGAAAAAGGACAGCCTGATGATTGCAAATTGCAACTGCTATACGCGCGCAGCGAGGTATCTAGGTATTGGGAAGAGCGCGCATTCAGCACCACGAATAATGAGTGGGCTCTGTTTTCTGTCGCTGTGTGAATCAGATGTACGCAGATCTTTATTAATTAATTTCTCATTAATTATTGCGACAAGGACTTTTATATTCAGTTTAACCCGCTCTACCAACTCACTTACACGAACGGTCTATATACATATAATCATGCTGTATGTGTATAAATGCAGATCTACTCTGACCTCTCCAAGATCAATTAGTGGCAATGATTTCCATGGAAATAAGACACAAATACAAAGTGGAATAGGAACAAATATCCTGACACGATCACTTAAACGAAAGAAAGAAGAAACAAAGAAAATAAGTGACGGGTAATCAATAATTCAATTTTTATATTATATATATAAATATTACATGTGTAATTAAATAATAAATATGTATAAATATATAAATATTAAATATTAAATATTAATAATAATACTGACCATTTAAATTAAAAAAATAAAAGTTTTGGTCAAATAATGTAGTAAAGTAAGTATATTTAATATAACATATGTAACACTTAAAATTGGTCTATAATAGCATTTTTTACTTTGTTAATCACTCCTTGTATAAATGCAGGTCCTATTCAAGTTCAAAATCTAATTATGATTTGCGTGAGGCCTTGATAGAATCGAAGATAGAAGCAAAAGTATATAATTTGAGAAAAAAAAGAACAAATGTTGTTGATGGGTAATGTATGATTATATCAGGTAAATGTGCAGAAGTGGTGCTCCAGCAGGAATAGCGGTTTTTTTGTGACAATCAACAAAATAAGTTATAAAAACATATATACGTAAGATTATAGGGGGGGGGGGGGGGGGGCTTTGCTTTATAGGAAAATTTTGGGTTGTCAATTTTTTTGGAGGTGGAGCCCCCCGCAGGGGGGCGGAACCTACTGCATCCACGCATCCACTTTTCCACCTACACAACAATTGGGTTGGGTCATTTAAAGCAGTGAATCGTTTGCTTTCGGCTCGAAACCTCGTTTCACGTGGAAAGTTGCAAACATTGATTTTTCCTAATAAAAACTTAAAGCCCCCCCCCCCCCTTTATAACCTTACACGTATATATGTTTTTATAACTTGTTTTGTTGATTGTCACAAAAAAACCACGATTCCTGATGCTGGAGCACCACTTCTGCACATTTACCTTACATCATTTTAAATATTTCAAATATTAATTTTTCATATATTTTCTACTCTTTTAAGGAGGTTCGAGCATTACTTGTGAGTCAAAAATGCGATTGAAATAAATGTCATTACAACGATCCCGAATTATATGCAATATTAGAATAATGAATTGTGGATACTACTTACGTGCTATATTCTTCGTAAATTATTAGCGTATAGAATATTAACAAACATATACTAGGGTATGAGAGCGTCAACGACTCGGGAATCGCTTATTTGGCCAACATTATAAGTTAGAACATGTCACTTTGTGACAATAATCTTTCTATACTCGAAAGCCATCGTAGAGCCTTAATTTTTTTATATGATTTACATAAACACTTTACACAAATAATCGCAAAACTTGAGCAATATTGACCGTATAGTTTTTCTGTAATATTATTCAGAAGTTGACCACTTTTAGTCTACCCTTATGGAGAAAGTCGCTCCGAGGTAGATTATCACTGGTTTAGTGCACACTTAGCCACCTGAGGACTTTGAAAAACTAGCATTTGATAGATGAAACATCAAGGATTGTGTAAAGACTTTAAAAATTGGACTTTACCGTGTGGATTGAAGGCTATACTGTCACAAAGTTTAGATCCTAGCCTAGAATGTTGGATAATAAGTGATTTCAGAGTCGTTGACGCTCTCATACCCCGGAATATGTTTGTTAATATTCTATACACTAATAATTTACGAAGAATATAGCACGTAAGTAGCATCCACAATTCATTATACTAATATTGCAAATAATTCGGGATCGCTGTAATGACATTTATTTCAATCGCATTTTTGACTCACAAGTAATGCTCGAACCTCCTTAATCGCTCTTTATATAAATGCAGAAATGCACCGAGCACTTCGAGATCAACGGCAGATGAAGATGGTATGCAATCTCAAAGTGGAAGACTAATCAGACAACGCAGCTTGAAGAAGAAACAGGAAAGAAAGGTACACAGAAAGTAATTAAAACTTTAATTTCAAGTAATTATTTCCTTTATTTATATTCCTACACAATCTATATAAAAAACTTACAAATTAAATGTTGATACTAACATTCTAATCTGTTAACGTTATCGTATTATTTGGGAAACGTGATGCTATATGGTACACTGCAACTCAGCATACAATTGTGACCAAACTTTCTGATTTTTTTATTTACTACGAAAGATATATACCTATAGGTAGCAGAATGACATTAAAGGACGATAAGTGACGTTCATTTTGCTCTATTAGATGTAATTTTATCATCACTGCTACTTGGGTAGTTTTATCCGTTAAATTGCTCAATATGTTTGTTTCTTTTTATAATTTTACTTATATTTATATTATTATTTATATTTAATTTTATATTTAATATTATATTTATATCCTATCTTTCAAATTTTATATTATTTATATTTATATTTTAATTTTTATTCTCGATATTTATGTACTTAATAATTTTATTAATATCTTAGCTGTTTTGTGGAATAAATTTTACATTTTTGCATTTTACAATCAAATGAAGAACAAGTGTTAATGCACGATTTACTTTGCATAGTATTATTTCACAGTATTACATTGTACTTCTTAACACCAGAACTACCGGATATTATTCTATATTTATTTCTACCGAAGAAATCTTAGAAAAAAAAGAGAAAAAGAGAAAACAAATTAATAAAATTAATCATCTATGTGATTTTAATAAATGTCAGGGAAAATTTCAGAAATTAAGATGTTTTAAAAATGCAGAGTAATAAATTATTATTAAAAAATGTCAAATGGGTAATTTTGACCCCTTTGATAGTTCTAGTGTTAATAATTAATTTTTGAGGGGTTATTTTTACGGGTACAAGATTCAAATACATTAGAAACATAAATATTAAATTTAGATACAAATAATATTTTCTTTTAAATTCTACAAATTGCTTATATTTTTATTTGTATCTATATTTCTCTTCTACATTAAATTAGTATGGATGCATAATTATTTATATGGTTTATTAACATTATTTTTCAATTTGCAAGAGTAAATACTAGAGATATTATTTTAAACATACATAAAAGTATAGATAAACTTATACATATTATATATGTATGTACAGATCATATATCTTTTATTGACCTTTCGGTTTAAAACTTCAAATTGTGATAATTTTAGCTAAACCGAATAATTGTGTGATTGATACATTTATCAACATATATTTAATTATTACTCTTTACATGAATGCAGGTCATGAGATTCAATGAAGACGTTAAAAAATAGACATCATTATGGATAGTACGAATATAGCAACGTTACGGATTCCAATATGACTCTAACAAAGCGATTCTTAGACAAATAGCATCACGATTTTTAGTTTGACGATTTGACTGTATAAAAAAAGAAACGATTAAATATACACGCCACTGAAATGTATACAACCGCGCACTAGGCCTGTCTGTGCGGGATGAGAGAGAGCATCGGTGAGACCGTTAAGGGTCTCTAGCATAGAGCTCTAATAGATTTACAAGAGTATAGCGCAAAAGTACGCCATTTTTTACTCAAGGTCGATATTCGTTTTTATATATTCTGTCTTTGGCTGCGTTCCGATCGATATTCACTGCCAGGTACTGAAAATCTTATACGTGTAACGTAAGTTATAGATTTTCAGTACTGATATTATAGTGAATATCGAAACCCAGCCGGGCCTTTGTAATCTCAAACGATAGGGTAAAAATTGGCGTGTCGGCAAGATCAAAGTTTTGCCGACTTTTGCGCTACTCTTGTAATATCTAGAGCTCTTACTCGAGCAGCACTCTGTCCTTGTCTAGTCTTCATGATCGGACTGATGTATCTCGACTCATCTCCAGCACTCCATCCACTTTACTATCGATCGCACTGTGGATCAGACAAAGATGCAGGGAACTCTCTCTCATCTCGTTCGCTTTTAGGGTGTGTTTATTATATGTTGGAGCAGTAATAAACGATAAGAGCGGCGATACTAGCAAAGCAGCGAGAATAAATGTATTAATTAATATTTTATATTTTTTATATAAACTTCCTAGCACACACCAAGTTACATGTAACTTGGTGTTTGCTGGGTTTATACATATTGTATACTTACAATTGTTTATGTGCTTCATATAAGCACTTACATATATAAATTAATGCATTTATTCTTGTTGTTTCGTTAGTATCGTCGCTCTTATCGTTTATCACTGCTTCAACATAATCTCACCCTTACAGTGCTATTGTATTGCAAAGCCCGTTATTCTAAGTTGTGTACATGTCGCAGGCTTATTGCAAAATCAGTCTTTTTGCAAAAAGGCTAGCCTAAGGTGCGTTCAGTCTTATTGGGAAACGATCAGTGCTTCGCAAAAAGCCGGCCTTTCGCAAAGAGGCTAGTGTTTTTGCAAAAGGGCTGATTTTGCAATAAGCCTGCGACATATATATTTCAGTGATATACACATACGCGCGCGCAGAAAGGACAACATTTATTCGTAAAATCTTTTCATATCAAATAGCGAGTATAAAACGAACAGTTACTATAAAATATATAGAATATTTGTTGTTTTCTGTGTGTGCATATCTATGCGTGCGTATACGTGCGTGCGTAACACACACACATATTGTACATATAATCTATATATGTATATTATGTTAGATTAAACTTTTATTGACTATTTTAATATATTTTTCTAACATTGGAAGAAATATTATAATTTGTTCCAGTTTTTATAATTTTTAAAAACTGTTTTGTATAAAATTAATATACCATTGTCATCTTGATAGAAATAATTTTGCGAATATATACTATATTAATATGTGTTAAATCGGATGTTACGCTTGCATCTCTTCGAAAATGAATATATAAAGAATAGACTAGAATAATTAAAGAAAAATTTTAATTGTATAAATAATCGCGCTAGGTAACTTCTTTCGTTAAAACATAATATTACATAAGTGAATTTATATGAATTTGTATGTTAAAAAAATGTATTTTTCTTAGAGAAATTGACGTAAACATATGTTGAAATTAATGTAATAACAATTGTACCTACATAGTCGAATCTGTCGTGAACAGATTTTGAAAATGTCTGCTGCAAATTTTGTTGATAGAACATGCCAGAAGAAATAAGTATAACATCAGACTCTATAATATACTAACAGAATATAATGGCAGATTGATTGTATAATAAGAAACTGAGCAAAATCTGCCAATTAAATAATAATGTACGTATTTCATTTAAATGTCTTATACTAGATTCTGCTCGATTTCTGCCGACAATTTGCTGTCAGATTACATCGGCAGGTTCTGTCGGCAACACACAAGTTTAATACGGATGACACAGATGATATCGGATCTGTTATTGCGATATCTGGAGTAAAATATACTGCCAATTTGTTGTCATACTACGGGCAGACTTGTTTAGTGAGTACAAAAAGTACATGATAAAATGTGTGAAGTAATTTTATAAAAAATTATCATTCTTTAATAACTTTAATAAAATTTAGTGTAAGTACTATTCTACTATCAGATATCTATATATATGGTATATAAATTAATTGTATTAAGCGCGAAACGTGGAATAAGCCGATGTTAATAAATATAAATATACTTAATAACAAAGTGCATTATTCATTATTGAAATAGATAATTATTGTATTTTTCCGTTCAAAGCACTGAATTTAAGATTTATATATTTGTTAAAGATTTTCTATTTTTCTGTGCGATTAATTACTATAAAAATTTTAAGTTTGTATTGTATACGAGAAAACACAGAATATAATTTCATTCTCCTATAACTTTAAGCGCAAATTAAAAAAGATTTTAATATTAATTAATTTCTTTAGCAATATATATTATTGGATGATAAAATATTTTCTAGACTATATAAATTATTAAGAAGAAAGTTTTTCTTTTTATCCAACTCAAATTTTAGAGATAAAATATATAAATGACGCAGGTATGTATGTAATATGTATGTAGGAGAGACCGGGGCTAACTCGACACCGCGCGGGGCAAACTTGACACACTAGGCTTCTTGCCAATTTAAATTTATCGTAAGAGGAACTTGTCTTTCCTACGGTAAATGCGTCTTTATGTGCTATGCAGCTTTATTAACGGAATTTGGTGACATTCTGAGTTATGGTGTAACTTCTAGTGTGACATAAGCGTTTTTGATGGTAAAAAGTAATTTTTCTGATCTCTTGAAAATTTCTGTTCTTTCATCGAGCTTTACTCCTACGAATCTACAAGTATGTGATTTTGATGGGAAATTCGATTCCCTATGCGAATCTGATAATCGTTTTTGCATATTTTCAAAATTTTTATGTTTTTGGAGTGACAAAAGTGAAAAACGACGTTCAGGGCAAAGTCGCCACCACGCCACCAGGGCAAAGTCGACACTAATCTATTTCGATAAAGCGTTGTAAATAAGTCATTTGCTTTTGGCTTGCAGCAAAATGGTTCGTACATACAATAGAAAAAGACCAGCAATGGACAAGGAAATGATGAAAGAAGCTGTACTTGCCGTAAAAAGGGAAAAATGCAGATCAAACATGCTGCAGAAATATATGAGGTGTCAAGACAAATTGTCGTTTATTATAGCTATATACATAGCTCATGACACGTATAATATATATAAGATTTGTCAGTTTAGGTTTAAAGCATATCCCAATATTTACATTCCAACAAGAAATCATATCTGTTTTTTTAACCTTCTATGATCAATTTTGCAAATGTTTCCTCAAGTGATTTCATCGAGTCACATTTATTGTTAGTATTAAAGACTGTGTGATATAAAACGGTTAAAATGACGGAAATTTAAAAATGGATATGGACACATTACACAGTAGAAAATCGTGACACGCAGTAAAGTGTAATCATAATTGTAAAAAAGTTTTTTCTCGTCATCAAACGCAACTCTTACAATATCACTTATACAGTAAACATGAAATAACAGAATTAGACGAACATCCCGAACGTGACAATATACTGCAAAATTACAAAATATCAGAACTAATACTGGCAGCATGCAACCATTGTAAAAAAAAACAATTAATCTTGCAATTAGTAGTGTGTTTGATTTAATAACCCACTTAAAAATTGATCACCCAGAAAAATGTAGTTTAACGTATATAAGTACAAGACGAACGAGCGTACGGAATAAGTACAATGTAACAGGCAACAATGCGAGGTATGTATAAGGGATATAAAAAGTTAGCAAGAATAAATAGTAAAACTCCAACATCAAATTTAATGAAACACTTACTTTATTGTCGGTAAATACATATATCCGAA
Organism: Leptothorax acervorum; assembly: GCA_035220615.1. NCBI lineage: Eukaryota > Metazoa > Arthropoda > Insecta > Hymenoptera > Formicidae > Leptothorax > Leptothorax acervorum. Next base: position 56,284 of record JASTWQ010000847.1, read on the forward strand.
AAACATTTAAAATATTAACAAATATATTAAATAGGTAAGTACATATGGTGCAGATAGAATAACATCTAAAGAAAATGTAAATACAAATTTTTATCACGACCTATACATATAATTTTGATTGAAAAATTGCGATTGTCCGTTTGTGTTTTTGAATTATTGCAATAAATACTTTTCAAAACAAAATAAAATTTACTTTTGATATGTTTATCGACAAGTAATAAGTAATAAAAATAACACACACAAATAAATATCTTATAGAGAAACCTCTTACAAAACTAAAAAATGTACAATAATTGTAAGTAGGTATATGAAAAATATTTAAACACATTGGTATCATTAAATAAAAATTTAACTGGTTAGAAATAGATGTAAAATTGATTTAATTTTAATCGCTCTTTATATAATATAAATGCAGAAATGCACCGAGCACTTCGAGATCAATGGCAGATGAAGAAGATGGTATGCAATCTCAAAGTGGAATACTATATAATCATCAGACAAAGCAGTTTGAAGAAGAACAGGAAGGAGAGGTAAAGAAAAAGAAATTAAAACTTTAATTTCAAGTAATTATTTCCTTTATTTATATTCCTACACAATCTATATAAAAAACTTACAAATTAAATGTTGACACTAATATTCTAATCTGTTAACTCTACCTGTCAACGCTTATGTATACCTATCTTATTTAGGAAACGTGACGCTATGGTACATTCTGCAACTCAGCATAAATTGTGATCAAACTTTCTGATTTTTTATTTAGGTACTACGAAATACATATACCTAGGTAGCAGAATAACATTAAAGGACGATATAGTGACGTTCATTTTGCTCTATTAAATATCATTAGATGTCATTTTATCATCACTCTGCTACTTGGGTAGTTATTTCTGTCAAATTGTTCAATATGTTTGTTTCTCTTTATAATTTTATTTATATATTTAAATTATTATTTATATTTAATTTTATATTTTATTATTACAAATTTTATATCTTATCTTTCAAATTTTATATTATTTATATTTATATTTTAATTTTTATTCTCGAGATGTATAGTATGTAGGATTGTTATCTTGATAGAAATAATTTTGCGAATATAGGTACTATATTAATATGTGTTAAATCGGATGTTACGCTTGCATCTCGTCGAAAATGAATATATAAAGAATAGACTAGAATAATTAAAGAAAAATTTGAATTGTATAAATAATCGCACTAGGTTTATCTTCTCTCGTTAAAACATACATGATTAAGTGAATTTATATGAATTTGTATGTCAAAAGAAATGTATTTTTCTTAGAGAAATTGACGTAAACATATGTTGAAAATATATCTGCTGCAAATTTTGTTGATAGAATGTAAGAAGAAATATAATTAACAGCTGATTCTATATATTAATAGAATATAATGGCAGATTGATTGTATAAGAAACTGAGCAAAATCTGCCATTTAAATAATATACGTATTTTATTTAAATGTTTACTAATAACAGATTCTGCTCGATTTCTGCCGACAATCTGCTGTCAGATTACATCGGCAACACACACGATTCGAGTTTAATATATATGATATCGGATCTGTTGCGATATCTGAGTAAAATATGCTGCCAATTTATTGTCATACTGCGGGCAGATTTGTTTACTGGGTACAAAAAGTACGTGATAAAATGTGTAAAGTAATTTTATAAAATTATCATTCTTTAATAACTTTAATAAGTTAGTGTACTATATTCTAATACTATCAGATATCTATAGATTAATTGTATTAAGCGCGAAACGTGGAATAAGCCGATGTTAATGAATATAAATACTTAACAACAAAGTGCATTATTCATTATCGAAACTGATAATTTTTGTATTTTTCCGTTCAAAAGCACTAAATTTAGGATTTATATATTTGTTAAAGATTTTATCTATTCTTCTGTGCGATTACTATTAAAATCTTAAGTTTGTATTGTATCCCAGAAAACACAGAATATAATATTTCATTCTCCTACTTTAAGCGCAAATTAAAAAAGATTTAAATATTAATTAATTTCTTTAGCAAAATATATTATTGGATAATAAAATATTTTCTACACTATATAAATTATTAAAAAGAAAGTTTTTCTTTTATCCGACTCAAATTTTAGAGATAAACTATAAATGACGCAGAATGTATAGGTATATGCGAGGGGCTGGTCACTTCGGAAATCATTGTACCACTTGGTTCGAAATCGAATAAAAAATCGCGGGGAATCACTGGAAATCAATGGAAGTCGAGTGATTTCTCTTTGCATTGAGGAATCATGTGAAATCATAGGAAATTATTACAAAATCACATAAATTCGGAAATCGCTTGAAATCACAAATGTTTTCAAGCTATTATAATATGTATACCTCGATGTACTGAACTTTTTCAGTATCCACGAACAACAATGAAAAAGGGGTGTCAAAGCACTATAAAGGGGTGTTTACTGCCTGATATTGATGATATAATTAAAACGTTAGAAAATGCAAAAGAAAATGCGTTTTTGAAGATAAAATCTTTAGGCATTATAAATGTAGATATATCAGAATGTGAAAATATATCTAGTAAATTACTCGACAGCGAGCTCGACACCCAATGTAACAATGACGATGAGAGAAACGTAGGGGAAATAAATTTGGAAAAATCAGATTCACATACAGACGAAAGTTCAGAAGAAAGTGAACAAGAATTATTAGAGGATTTGACCATTCTTTCTAAAGTACAAGGTCGTTTAGAATTAAAAAGTTATAAGAAATTCAAAATTCAACTTCATACACAGAGTCCATTCGTTGTCGTAAGGGATCAATTGAATAATGAATTGGTCGTACAAAAATCCTCCATCTGTTGGCTATCAAATAAAAATTCGTTTAACTTAAGTTAGTCATGGGTTTTGAAGGCACAGAGGGTCCGAGATTCGGAATTGACAAAGAATAAAAAAAAACTCAAATAAATGGCGATAAATGTAATGAGAATAAAAATAAGAAGCAGGTTTTCTTAAAAAAATGTGAGGAAATTAATATTGGTGATTGGTGTCTATTTAGAAAATGTAATAGTACTAAGTGCTTTGTTGGTATGATTTTGAGCTTTGCCTATTTAGAAGGAAAAACATTAAAGAGTCATGAGTATTCTAGTTCTTACGTAAAAATAGAAGGCAATGCCAAAGAGATTGGTGTATTGTGTTATTGGTATATGAATTAAAATCAAACAAAGAGCTGATACCTGTACCAATGCCCAATCAGCAAAAAAATGTTGTTTTAACGTTTTTAAACGTTTTTTTTTCATTGCAAAAACGTTTTTTTAAACGTTTTTTTTCATTTTAAAAACGTTTAATAAACGTTTTTAAAAACGTTTAATCAATGGGATAGATCCTTTTTATTCATTAAAAAAAACGTTTTTTTAACGTTTAATAAACGTTTAAAACCCGTTTTTTTAATGTTTGAAAAACGTATTTTCAACGTTAATACAATGTTATTTTAACGTTTAAAAACATTTTATTAACATCCCACACAGCAATTATTACATACGCTCAAAAAAAATAATTTAAATTTAAGATTTGAAATAATATCGTTTTACAGTTAAAAATTCTTTTTAATATTTGAAAAACACATCTTACTTTGGAAAATATAGTCTTATATATTTATATCATCGCAGCAATATTGCTGGCAAATATATGTCTTGCGGATGTCATGATTTTGCTTCGCCTGGACCTGCTTATATTCGCTCTCAACTGAAATTTACTTACGAGTTAATCACACCATTATGCGCCACCTATCGGTGTCATTGCAAGCTACCACGGAAAGATGCGCTACCGTGCATCTTTCTGAAAATATCTCAGGAAATTCTTAACGAAAGAGAGTTGCATTATAGTGTTTGAAAACGTCTCGACAAGGGCTACAAGAATATGCAAAAAAACTATTTTTTATTTAACCCCTTATGGTGTTTTATTTAAACAATTAAGGTGCTTTTAATCTAAATTTTTTATATAGAAGCCCCTACTTTTTATAGCACATTCTTGTAGCCCTTGTCAAAACGTTTTTAAAACACTATAATAAAGTTTTCTTTTGTTAAGAATTTACTGAGATATTTCAAATTTTGTCATAATATTTTTAATATAAAATATGAAATATCTTGTAAAGTATTCACTTATCGATGACTTTACCTTAGCGCTTTTATACATAGCTAAATAATCAAAGAAATCGAATAATAATATTAATTTTTACATTTGTAATTTTTTAAAATTGAGTTTGTACACAAATGCAATCAAATTTTTTAAAATTAATTCGTCTGTTTTTTTTTTACATTATTCGATTCTTTTTCTTATTCTACGCATAAAAGTATTAAGGTAAAGTCATCAAAAAGTAAATACTTTACGAAATATTTCATATTTTATATTAAAAATATAATGACAAAATTTAAAATATCTCAGGAAATTCTTAACGAAAGAGAGCTTTATTATAGTGTTTTTAAAAACGTCTCGACAAGGGCTACAAGAATATGCAAAAAAACTACTTTTTATTTAACCTCTTATGGTGTTTTATTTAAAAAATTTAAGGTGCTTTTGATCTAAATTTTTTATATAGAAGCCCCTATTTTTATAGCACATTCTTGTAGCCCTTGTCAAGACGTTTTTAAAACACTATAATAAAGTTCTCTTTTGTTAAGAATTTACTGAGATAATTCAAATTTTGTCATAATATTTTTAATATAAAATATGAAATATCTTGTAAAGTATTCACTTATCGATGACTTTACCTTAGTGTTTTTATACATAGCTAAATAATCAAAAAAATCGAATAATAATATTAATTTTTACATTTGTAATTTTTCAAAATTAAGTTTGTACACAAAATGCAATCAAATTTTTTAAAATTAATTTTTTTTTTTTTTTATTATTTAATTCCTTTTATTATTCTACGCATAAAAGTATTAAAGTAAAGTCATCGAAAAGTAAATACTTTACGAAATATTTCATATTTTATATTAAAAATATAATGACAAAATTTAAAATATCTCAGAAAATTCTTAACGAAAGAGAGCTTTATTATAGTGTTTTGAAAATGTCTCGACAAAGGCTACAAGAATATGCAAAAAAACTATTTTTTATTTAATCCCTTATGGTGTTTTATTTAAAAAATTTAAGGTGCTTTTGATCTAAATTTTTATATAGAAGCCCCTATTTTTTATAGCACATTCCTGTAGCCCTTGTCAAGACGTTTTTAAAACACTATAATAAAGTTCTCTTTTGTTAAGAATTTACTGAGATATTTCAAATTTTGTCATAATATTTTAGGAGGAGGAGGAGGAGTTTTACAGAATTGCATTGGAAGAGCGTTTGCTGAGCAAAGGGAAAACGCTTGTCTTACGGCGTTGGGAAAAGCGTTGATAAACGTTTGTAAAGTCTGACAGCAAATTCTCTATACGAAGTTGTATCAGCGTTCACTAAGCGTTCTCTGAAAAACGTTGGCTTAGCATTACAGAATTTTCACGAAACGTTTTATACAGCGTTTGATAAGCGTTCCAAAAGCGTTTACAACCCAACAGCGTTGTGTAAGCGTTCTTACAACGTTTGAAAGCGTATAAACGCTCAGAAAACCCTCACCAAACGTTTGTCAATGCTCTATAAGGCTTCTTATTTTCGCCAATTTACATTTAATTTACATTTTTTACATTTATTAATAATTTATAAATGCATATATAAAAACACTTGTCCACATTTATGTATTTAATATTTATCACATGAATCAGAATTAACTTCAGTACATAATCGATACTCACAGTGAATATTATATGTACATATAGCGTTGTAATATAATGAATATTAACTTAATATAAATATAAACATCAAGTGTATTTTACATTTACGTTCTTAATTAGTAGTAAATGTAAAATAAATGTGAATTAAATCTTAAATAAATATTAAACAACGTAAAAAAAATATTTGTTACATGTACGTTGCAAATAACTAATAAGTATAAAATAAATTTAAAATAAATATAAAATAAACATGTTAAAAACGTTTATTTAACAAATGGATTTTAAATGTAAAATAAATGTTTTTTTAACGTTTAATAAATGTTTTTTTGGCAATAAAAATCTACAAATGTAAAATCAATGAAAAAAAAACGTTTAAAAAACATTTAACAAACGATGTCTGCTGATTGGGTGGATGTACATGGTTATATAAATATTAAGCAGTATTATATAACAATGTCATCTCCTATTATAACTGAAAATAATGTAAAAATTTATGAGATCTATTCTAAAATAAAAAAATTATTTTCAGATCTGTTCAACTGTTTATTTAACTGTCTATAACTAGAGTCCTAAATAATCAGAGAAGCGCAACCGGCGTTACAGTTTGCCTCCGCCATTTTTAATATCTACTTGGAGAAAAAGAGAGGGATATTTAGATAGAAAGAGAAGGAGAAATCAAGGCAGCCATTTTAACATCTTCAATTAGCATTTAGTACGTATTTAAATATATTGTTCCATATACGTACATTAACATAAATTGTACGTTATGCTATTAGCCTTACTTTACATTACAATAATCGTAGATTATAGTTACCTTTTGAAGAACGGCACTTCTAAAGTAGGCTTGTGACTCGTGACGATGAGTCCAATATCCCCCAGATAGCCAAGCGTTCTGTAGCATAAGAAAGGAAATGATTTCTTGCACAAGTTTCCCTTCAGTTGCCATCATGTTGCTGTCACCGGAACAATAGTGATTTTATTTAGGGCAACTTAAAGGCATTATGCAGACAACGGTTGCTCTTGCAAACGAGCGACAAGCTCGTAGTAAACTTATTGCCTTAAAAGTTGCCACAATCTGTTGGAAACCGTTTTCGTAAAATATAACAACCGGCAATCCAAAGGCATATGCGGAACCCTCTGGACCAAATATGAAGGCAACTTAGGCCAAGCTGTTCTAAGCAAATTCACAGCAATCTGCAGGCAACTTGCTATCTGGGCCCTGTAAATAAATCTGAAAGAAAGAGTATATATATACGAGTACCTATATGTATTTATTATATATATTGCATATATTATTAAATATATGTAACAGTTACCTCTTGAACAACGGTATATACTCCTAAAGTAGGCTCGTGACTCGTGACGAAGAGTCCAATATCCCGGTAAAGTAATCTGATCGAAGGAAAGGCTAATATATTTTATATGTATTTATTATATATATGGCATATATTATTAAATATATGTAACAGTTACCTCTTGAACAACGGTATATACTCCTAAAGTAGGCTCGTGACTCGTGACGAAGTCCAATATCTTAACATCTTGGTTAGGTTCTAGAACATTTGTAACAGAGAGCCGTGTTTGAATGACCCGGTCGTCCCGGTCGCTATTTTAGACTAGAGTCCTAGATTATCAGAGAAGCGCAATCTTTACCCCCTCCATGGTTCCCATAGACTGCCATAGACCCCGCAGCTGACCGTTTGTAAACATGTATATCTGTCACTTTGCACACGGACACCACACGGACACCACACAGATGCGCTGCGGGGTTTTCAGTCTCGGTTTTGATTGGTGCCGCGGTCAGCCAATCAGCAAGCGTGCCGTCAGTGCCGCTTCTCTGATAATATGGGGACGGCGACCGCCACTCTTAGCCGCTAGGGGCGCTAGCGGAATTTGGGACACTCCGGGCATACCGTTATTACGAGAAGAGCTGTATACATAAACGGAATATTTCGGAATGTTAATTTTTGTATCAATTCACACAATCACTGGGCTATTCTTTAAATTTCTCCACTCAAATTCATCAAAGTACAGCTCACCGCGGTTCAGATGTAGCTACCTCCGAATTCTTAATTGTATTTATTATAAATTTTTAAGAGCCAATCTGCAAAATCTGGCTCTGTAGCTCCAATTCTAACAACTTAAGGAATACAACAAGACAAAGTTCATGAAAAAT
>JASTWQ010000848.1:0-64167 GCA_035220615.1 Leptothorax acervorum
AATAATCCAGGAAAATTCTTTGTTCTATTATGTAAAAAGTGAGCAAGTAGAAACTTGCACATTGTTTTCTTATAATTTTTAAGTGAGCCAGTAGAAACTTGCACATTGCTTTCTCATAGTTTTTAAGTGAGCCAGTAGAAACTTGCACATTGCTTTCTCATAGTTTTTAAGTGAGCCAGTAGAAACTTGCACATTGCTTTCTCATAATTTTTAAGTGAGCAAGTAGAAACTTGCGCATTACTCAATCAACATTTTATTTCGCTTATAAAGCTTCCTCTATGAGGAAGCTTGTTTTTTATTTGATGTACAATTATTAGTAAATATTCTTTAATTTGGCTTCCTCATAGAGGAAGCTTTATAAGCGAAATAAAATGTTGATTGAGTAATGCGCAAGTTTCTACTTGCTCACTTAAAAATTATGAGAAAGCAATGTGCAAGTTTCTACTGGCTCACTTAAAAACTATGAGAAAGCAATGTGCAAGTTTCTACTGGCTCACTTAAAAACTATGAGAAAGCAATGTGCAAGTTTCTACTGGCTCACTTAAAAATTATAAGAAAACAATGTGCAAGTTTCTACTTGCTCACTTAAAAACTATGAGGAAGCAATGTGCAAGTTTCTACTTGCACACTTTAAAGCTATGAGGAAGCAATGTGCAAGTTTCAACTTGCACACTTTAAAGCTATGAGGAAGCAATGTGCAAGTTTCTACTTGCACACTTGAAAGCTATGAGGAAGCAATGTGCAAGTTGCTACTTGCACACTTAAAAGCTATATGGAAGCAATGTGCAAGTTTCTACTTGCTCACTTTTTTTATTATCCTAAAAAATCATTTTTTGAAGTCTCAATTATTAAGACTTGAGATGTTCTAACTGCAATTAAAAAATTAGCCCTTTTGCAAAAAGACTAGCCCTTTTGCAAAAGGCCGCCCTTTTGCGAAACACTGATCTTTCCCAATAAAACTGAACGCACTTTAGGCTTTTTGGCATACATTAGCTGATGCTAGGCTAGACACTTACGTCAGTTTTATTTAAAAAACGATCAATGCTTTTGCAATAAAGCGCCCTTTCGCCCTCTCTCTCTTTCTCTCTCTCTTTCTTTTTCTCATTTGAAATTTTGGAGAATTTGTACATATATCGAAGCTTTATAAAGCTGGGTCTAATCAACCAAACCATAATGAATTATATATGAAATAGGGGTAGAAAAAACTGAAAAATATATTAGAATCAAAAAAATTGCTAATAATTAATACTAAATTGATAAAAAATATCAATTCATGAAAAGTCTCAATTGTTGAGACTTGAGATGTAGCCCTTAAAAGTTAAATTTTAAGATTTTAGTAATTTTTTTAATTTTAATATATTTTTCAGTCTTTTCTACCCTTATTTCATATATAATTTGTTAAGATTTGGTTGATTAGTTTTTGAGTTAAAAACATTTAAAATTTCGGGGAATTCGTCCTTACATAAACATGAGTCTAATCAACCAAATTTTAAAGAATTTTATATAAAATAGAGGTAGAAAAGACAGAAGAATATAATAAAATTAGAAATAGCCCAATATTCCAAAACTTACAAAAGTTAGAGCAATCAAAGGCATTTTTTAAAAAATTCAAAATTTTATAAAGAAAGAAGCCCTTTACCAATTATCGCTAAATTCAATTCCATCCTTCCTTAAATAATACTTTATTGATTAAAAAAAAATTTAGCCCTATATCTCAATATTTGCATGAGTTAGAGCAACCAGGGACATTTCTAAATATTGAGACTTGAGATGTAGCCCTTAAAGGTTAAAATTTTAAAATATGCTCTAATTTCCACAAATTTTGAGATATCGGGCTATTTCTAATTTTCTTATATTTTTCAGTTTTTTCTACCCCTATTTCATATATAATTCTTTAAGATTTGGTTGATTAGTTATATTTTTCAGTTTTTTCTACCCCTATTTCATATATTATTTATTAAGATTTAAATGTTGCTCTAATTTCCATTAATTTTGAGATATCGTGCTATTTCTAATTTTATTATATTTTTCAGTCTTTTCTACCTCTATTTCATATATAATTCTTTAAAATTTGATTGATCAGTTCTCGTGTTACACACATTTCAAATTTCGGAGAATTCGTACATACATAGAAGCTTTATAAAGCTGAGTTTAATCAACCAAATCTTGAAGAATTATATATAAAATAGGGGTAGAAATGACTGAAGAATATAATAAAATTTGTTTTACTTTTTAATTATTGTCATTAATAAGTTTTATTTACATAAATATGGACTAAAGATTTTATGTTTAGTATTAATTAAATAACTAGCTGGTTACCCAGGCTTTGCCCGGAGGTCGTTTTTCTTCAAACAACTTTCCCGACAGCACACGATATCCTATGGACGTCCATTGGAGTCCATTTGAAGTCCAGGAACTTCAAGTGGACTCCAATGGACATCCATAGGATATCGTGTGCTTTCGGGGTTCACTTTTGTTTCAATATCCATATTGTGGACAAACATAAGGAGTGTGTCGGGTGGTTGATTTAAAGGTAGTAGTTTAACTTTTCCGTTTGAACAACACATTCCAGATGCTTAAGTTTTAAATTATTTGGCTTGACAATGATCACATATTGCATCCATTTTCCCAATTATTACTCTCGGAAAAAAATTATATTCGTAATTTGGATCATAACTAAATTCCTCTAATTTCAAATCTTCGATATTTCACTTTAAAAATGTCCGGGAAAACCAAGGGATAAAATCGGTAATCGGTAAGTAAAATATCGAGGTTCTGTGTACATCGTACATACATAAAAGCCTTATAAAGCTGAGTCTAATCAACCAAATCTTAAAGAATTATATATAAAATAGGGGTAGAAAAGACAGAAGAATATAATGAAATTAAAAATAGCCAAATATTTCAAAACTTACAAAAGTTAGAGCAATCAAAGGCATTTCTTAAAATATCGTGCTATTTCTAATTTTATTATATTTTTCAGTCTTTTCTACTTCTATTTCATATATAATTCTTTAAAACTTGATTGATCAGTTCTCGTGTTACACACATTTCAAATTTTGGAGAATTCGTACATACATAGAAGCTTTATAATTCTGTGTACATCGCGAGCGAGCAATCTCGAAATTCCCGAAAAAACACCCTGGAAAATCAAAGGATGAAGACGCTGATCGGTAAGTGAAGTATCGGGGTTCCGTAGTAACCTATGTTTTGTGCAAGGATGTAAAGAGTAATTGTGCAAGAGTTGGTTCAGATCGGTCGAATAGTTTATGAGTGTATAAAGAACAAACAGACTTAAAATACGCCCGGGAAAACAAAGGGATTAAATCGGTAATCGGTAAGTGAAATATCGAAGTTTTGTGCGTACATCGCGAGCGAGCAACCTCGAAAGTCCCGAAAAAACGCCCGGAAAAACCAAAGAATAAAGTAGCTGATCGGTAAGTGAATAATCGAGATTCCGTAGTAGCCTATGTTTTGCGCAAGGATGTAAAGAGTAACTGTGCAAAAGGAGCAACCAGGGACATTTCTAAAAAAAATTTTTTAAAAAAAGAACCCTTTTACCGATTATCGCCAAATTCAATATCAACCTTTCTTAAATGATACTTTATTGATTAAAAAAAAATCGGCCCGATATCTCAATATTTGCTGAAGTTAATGCAACCACGAACATTTCTAAAAAAACTCAAATTTTTTTTTAAAAAGAACCCCTTTACCGATCATCGCCAAATTTAATACCAACCTTTCTTGAATGATACTCTATCGATTAAAAAAAAAACAACCCAATATCTCAATATTTGCGGAAGTTAAAGCAACCACGGACATTTCTAAAAAAATTCAAAAATTTTTTTAAAAAGAACCCCTTTACCGATTATCGCCAAATTCAATACCAATCTTCCTTGAATGATACTCTATCGATTAAAAAAAAAAACAACCGATATCTCAATATTTGCGGAAGTTAAAGCAACCACGGACATTTCTAAAAAAATTCAAAAATTTTTTTAAAAAGAACCCCTTTACCGATTATCGCCAAATTCAATACCAATCTTCCTTGAATGATACTCTATCGATTAAAAAAAAAAAACAACCGATATCTCAATATTTGCGGAAATTAAAGCAACCACGGACATTTCTAAAAAAATTTAAAAATTTTTTAAAAAGAACCCCTTTACCGATCATCGCCAAATTCAATACCAACCTTCCTTGAATGATGCTCTATCGATTAAAAAAAAAAAACAGCCCGATATCTCAATATTTGCGGAAGTTAGAGCAACCACAGACATTTGTAAAAAAATTTAAAATTTTTTAAAAAAAGAACCCCTTTACCGATCATCGCCAAATTCAATACCAACCTTCCTTGAATGATGCTCTATCGATTAAAAAAAAAACAGCCCGATATCTCAATATTTGCGGAAGTTAGAGCAACCACAACAAATCTGCACATACACACACACATACGGACATTTTTTTTAAAGGCAATTTTTCGACGTTTTAGAACATTCTGAACACATTAGCATCAAAAACTAAAAAACAATTTTTTCTTTGGTCTTTTCTACCCCTATTTCATATATTTTTCTTTAATATTTGGTTGATTAGACCTAGCTTTATATACGATCAAAGGTCCATATACGAAGTTTATGAAAACAAAGCTTCCTCTATGAGGAAGCAAAAATAATATTGTCGCAAGAAAAATGCACATAGTGTTTCTAATTATTATTATTTCTTTGCTAAATTAAAAGAAATACACAAAATTATAAAAATTTGTTAAATAAACATTTAAAATATAAAAAAAAGAAGCGAATAGTATGTACCTTTTGATGAAAAGAATTATAATATAAATAAACGTTATATATAATATATTTTACACAAAATAAACTGGGAAATTTTGTGTAAAAAGTCAATATTGAATTTGTAAAATATATTCTTCTTTTTGCATTGTGTCAAGTATGCAAGTAAATAATTACGATTGTCATCAGTCTGTTTCATTTATTTTTTGTTTGCATAAGTCGGGACGTGTGCTCGTTGACAAATTTCTATCGAAAACCGCAACATTGCTTTGATCTTAAATTGGTTGTTCTGCATTTAATGTATATAGGATGGTAAAACAAAAAAATTAGCTGGTGTTTGAAAGGTTACAGTTACGCAGGCTATAAGGCTGTAAAAACAAATTATAATTTAAAGATTTAAGTTATGTTTTATAGAAGCATAATTCTATATTCGTATCATAATCATTTGTTTAAGGTTTTTATGTACTAAGATTATATCTTAAATTTATTGTTATATTGTTAAGAAGAAAAAACTTAATGCGGTGTAGAATAAACTGGCACAATACAAAAAGTAATGCAAATAATTACTCATGAAATATGGCTGTTTCTCTAATTTTCATTTGTTTAGATAATTGAACGGTTAAACCAAATAATTCTTGATTTGACGTTCTATAATGGGTGATTTTTTTTCATCTGCTTCCATCGACTTTAAAATTCTTTCCACAACTCTGCATTAAAATGTGATGTGATTAAAAATTAAATAGTAAAATAATTTTTAAAATATTATACAGTTGTAAATTACAGAGTTCAACAAAAAATGGCTTTTTTCAAACACCAAAACGAGATTAGTCATTTCCTGTAGTTTTTTTGACGCTGAATACGATTCCGTTTACTAAATTGCTTTATCACGTCACAACTTTGAGAAATTTGAAGTAAAATTTGTAAAAAAAGGACTATTTTCACGTACATTGTCATATTATAACTATGATATATGACATACTGGAGAAATTTTATTGCAATCAAAATTAAATATGTATGTTGTTAAGACTTTCAGGTCTTAAAAGGAATTTTTTGTGTCCGCTATGGTTAATACTTAAGATATTCATGGTTAAATATAGGTCTATTGTGGAAAAGCTGTAAATTAGATTATTGACGACTTTACCAAACAGCTTTCAATTATGTTAATTTAGTTAATTATGGTAATATGTCAATTTAGATATCAAATTTGTGTTAAAATCCAAGATAATTTGCTATAATTTAAATATGTTGTAATTTTTGTCTTCTATTTAGAATTTGACAATTTTGACATTAAATTCGCATTCAGCAACCTAAATAAATCTTTAAAATTAAACAAATTATTTGAAAGCTATTTGATAAATCGCCAATAATCTAATTCACAGCTCTTTCCCAATAGACCCCACATTTAACCATGAATATCTTATCAACCATAGCGGACATAAAAAATTTCTTTTGAGGGCTGAAAGTCCTAACAACATACTTAATTTTGATTGCAATAAAACTTCTCCATCAGTCACATATCATTGCTGTAATATAACAAAGTACGTAAAAACATCCCTTTTTGCAGCTTTAACTGCGAATTTCTCAAAATTGTGACGTGAGAAAACAATTTGATAAACGAAATCGTATTCAGCATAAAAAAAACTACAAGAAATTAGTAATCTTGTTTTGGTGTTCTTTTCTTGCTTTTTGTTGAACAGTGTTATCTGCGTGCAGAAAAATCAAAATTTATCTAAAGCGATATCACTACATTGTATGATATAAGTAAAATAAATAATTACTCATAAATTGCGGCGATTTCTTTTTTCTTTTGCACAGACGATAAAATAGGCAACACAGGTGATTTTTTACTTTCACTGCATTCTGCAGAGAAATCCATATCATAACCCGTTAAATTTGAAGGGCTTGGTCTGTATTGAAGTTTGGTGTGACTAAAAGTGGAATTATTTAAAATATTGCCGTTGTATTCTTGTACAAAAAATCAATATTTTAATAAGTAAGATTTTATTACGTTGTATAATACAAGTAAAATAAATAATTACTCAAAAACTACGGCTGCTTCTTCACTTGTTTCCTTACATGATTGAACGTGCAAACCAAGTGGTTTTTGACTCTGATATTCTGAAGAGGGATCCATATAACATTACCCATTGAACTTGAAGTGCTCAATCTGCGTTAAAATGTAGTGTAAATAAAGATATATAAAAATAATTATTTTTAAATAAATATTGCAATTGTACGCATTGCACTTAATTCAATTATGTACTTATAAATGGTGATTCATACTCTCTAAAGTAGAATCAGTGAAATACACTGAAATACTCTGATTCTACTTTAGAGAGTAATGGATTGAAGATTTGTAGATTTGAGAAACATGGTTGGAAAAAGAGATAGAACGTGACAGAGACAATGTTTTATATGTCGACTGTTTTATATTTCTGTAATACTAATTTTAAATAAATAAATGAATCTAAAATAAATTTATACTTATAATGAATTTTTATACGCATACAGTTTACAACTGCTTTGATATAAATAGGTACGTGTTTTAAACAGTCGGATACAGTTACAAGTCAAGACGGTCAAAAAACTATATAGAATATTTTTACGAAAGATTATAAAATAAATTACAATAAATTAATTTGTTGTTAAGTACATATGTAATAATAATATTAAAAGCAACAATTAATAAATTATCAATATCACTATACAGACATTTGCAAAGATTAACAGCGTATATCTGTGTATATTTATTTATTATATAGAGTAACTTGATGACTTCGCGCGGAGTCGATACATCATGCGCGAGTCCCGCTTTATGTGGGGACTCTCGATAGGTTCCCATGCTCCGTCTTTTCCTTTTATTCCACTCGCGTGCAAATCAATGTTAAATTGCGAGAACGTAATCTGTAGATAACCGCGGAATCAAGCGATTTTGCAAGTTCAACAAGCGCACGCTGTTAGAATTCACATTCCGTATTTCAATTCGCAGATAATATCGTATGCGGATTTGTAGCATTAATAGTTTTACTGGCAATGATTTATGCAATTGCTATATTCAGCGTGTGTCCAAAATTCTTTATTAATTAACTTTACAAAAATATTAAAAAGCATACCAATTGATAATTGTATCATAAATAATTAACGCTCAATCTGTGCACCCACTGATATTAGATTTTACTCATTTACAGAAAGCTACTGTTATCTATAATCTATAGGAATAAGAGTATGCTGAAAAATAACCTTTACCAAGTAATGCTGATTTTTTTATTTTTTAGGGTGTGATTCAGGAACCCAAAAAATGATATTTTATACCAAAAAAACTAGCTCAATATTGTTTAGATCACTTATACAAGGTATTCTCTTTCTAATAATATAGGAAGGTATGATCAAATATCACGAAAACAACGCATTTGCAAAAAAAGTTTTAATTTTTAACCAAAAGTTGCTTGGCCTTATTGGACACATAAGATGATAACATTTGCTTGATACAGGAAGCCTCTCCAAAGATCACGATAAGGTTACCTCTAACTTTTTCAATAAAATTACAAGATTTTATAATAGAAACTAACTTGTTTCATCATCCTGCGATAAAATATACATATATATATTTTCTTGACTATTTAAAAGTTTTTAAATATATAGGTATTAGGGTGGAGCAAAAAAGAAAAATTTTTGAATTCTTATATCCCCGGGGGTGGGAAAGATGCCATTAGATGTAAAAACAATATTTGTAAAGTTTTAACTTGATAGTCAAGTTTATCTTCTGCCTCCAACTTTTATTTGAAAATTCCTACGTAGAAAAATATCTACTTGCGAGATTGTATCTGACATTTATATTTTTTACAGCTCTTAGCTAATCAAAATCTTTGTGATTAACCAGAGTTTACCGCAAGGAGATAGCTGTAAATCGAAATACATTTTTTTAAAGTACGTCGTACAAAACCACGGGAAAAGGCCTTTCGGTCAATTTGTCTAATAGAAAGTAATAGACTATTAAGATTACGTTATATTGCCGCGGCGTTCATAAATTATACGACAAACGAGCCACCTGCACGCCGTTGCGACGACTCCGTATTCCTTGACAGACTATGTTAAACGACGACGCGACGATAAACTCGTAGATTGAGACATGTATTCACGTGTGTCAAGGAGTACGAGATTTTTCCGAGGACATATTTCGCGTTGTACGCAAGGCTGCGTACAGAAATTCAACCTGGGTAACTCTAAGCTATAGTTTAAACTTATTTTTTAAAAACTATAACTAAAACTTATAACTATAACATATTTTCCTAAACTTATTTTAAAAAAATGTGTTGCAACTACTCTGACCGCGACCCTACCGTCTTGTAATGATACATCTTTATTGAGAGACCCGCGCGTTCAGCTAGTATAAGGCGCTAAACCTCGTCCACGAGACAAAAATAGAAGATCACCATAAATCTTGCTACATCGAATCCATCTCAACGCAAGCAAGGGTTAAATGCATCCGACGTATTCCGATAAACGTATTCCGGTCGTCCTTATTCGTGTCTCATTTCGTTCGCGAGCCCTACCACAGGAGGATTTACCGTAAGACAGCCGTCAATCGTGCACGGAAGAAATCGTCCGATCACAATAGCGGTTCCTGCACCAGCGTCAGGTTGATTAGCCTGTGCGAGCAGTTTAGAGGCACGTGTCCTTTGCCGGGGGACCGTTATGCAGACGTGACCTGTGTGCTGTGTCGTCGGGGACAGGAGGAAGGCCCGGAATCAATGAGCGATTGTTTCTTGGAAGTCAGGATTTACGCCCGTAGCTATGCATAATGCCTCCCCCTGTGGCTCATACCGACTCAAGACGGTCTGCTCCGTACACCAGTGACCCGAACGTGATGCACAAACTTTTGGTTGTCTTTCCTTGAAGCGCGAATGCAGCGAAGTAGGCCTAGCGATCTCCTACATGGCGATGCGAAGCGAATTACGTTTGACGCGGGATAATTACGCGATTGTATAAATATTTGACGCAGTCATTAGACGTTACATACGCAGATATCTAATTAGGAACGCGCCCATAACCCGGAATAATTACGCTGGAAACTGATACTGATTGGCATTAATTAATGATCGGTCTCGCGCATTATCGTATCTTCTTAATTTTTCTTAGATGAGTTGTCGAGGAACAAGATGTATGGTGGGCACTGGGCACCCGCCTGTCGGAATCCTTCCCCGATGATCCTTGGCTATCTCTGTCGGTCGCTTGCCTAATTTGCGACTCTCTCGAGAACGAAGCCCTTGCTTTCGGGGCCGTTGCCCGTCGTCGTTCTTTTCACGATTTACTTGTTTTTTCGCTCGTCAATGTTCGCGGCTCCGTAACGCCTCAGATCCGTCGATTAAGATAAGGGCTTGGATCAGGCCGAAAATTCTAAGCGAGATGCTCCGCAAAGGCTGGACCCTTGCCTCGAATCCGTGGAGGTTGCCCGGGGTGAGCAACCTTATTTGGCACGACGACCTCCTGGGTTCCTGACGAACAATGAATTCAAGCAATCAAGCCGTTGCACAATAAATGCTCAATAAGATAATAGATGCACAATAGATTAAAGCAAAAATAAGCAAAAAGAAATTTAAAAAAATATAATTTACGTGATTGAAAACATGTAGATGCAATTATGTCAATAATTATGTCAATGCAATTGTGCCAATTATTTAAGATATTTACGCTGTAAATTAATCCTATACAGAAGAATCAATATTTAACAAAGTAATATATTATTAGATACATTGTATGATATACGCAAAATAAATAGTTACTAATCAAGAGCCCTTGTTTTATTTTCCGTCAAGTAATTAAAGACACAAGTCATACTCGTATTGTTCCATCATCTCACAAGCAGAGGGATCAAACCGAAATTCACTGAGCTTGAATTGATAAGCCTGCATTAAAATGTGGTGTAATTAAAAATGGAATTATTTAAGATATTAATGTTGTAAACCATTCTTGTGCAGAAGAATCAATATTTAACAAGTAACATATTATTACATTGTGTGATATACGCAAAACAAATAATTACTCGTCAAGTGCCGTTTCATTTCTCATTGGTTCAAGAGCCCTTGTTTCATTTCCCGTCTGTTCAAGTAATTGAGGACACAATTCAAGTTGTTCCTCCATCGCAGAGGGATCCAAACCAAAATTCACTGAGCTTGAATTGATACGCCTGCATTGAAATGTGGTGTGATTAAAAATGGAATTATTTAAGATATTAATGTTATAAATCATTCTTGTGCCGACGAATCAATATTTAACAAGTAACATATTATTACATTGTGTGATATACGCAAAATAAATAATTACTCGTCAAGTGCCGTTTCATTTCCCATTTCTTCAAGTGATTGAAGATGCAAATCAGGCCTTTGACTTTCTGCAGAAGGATCCATATCACAAGTTGAAGCTGAAGTTGAAGTGCTAGGTCTGCAATGAATTGTGTGACTAAGGATAAGAAAAGAAGAAGGAGTAATTATTTAAAATATTTTACGCATTACTTTATGCTATTATGTACCTACAGACGGTGATCCCTAATGTGAAGATTTGTGTGAGTGGGAAAAAGGAAAAAGAGAAAAAACGCGGTACGAAGATAATTTCTCATATCTCGAATTTTTCTGTAATACTTAATAATATCAAAAAGAATAAATATCAAAACTGCAGTTATGATTTCTTATACATATATGGTAGGGGAGACCAGGGCGAAATCGTCCAGAGGGTGAAATCGTCAAATCAAATATCTCGGAACCTGTATATTGTGCGAACTCGCTATTAACATTGTAAACGCGTTTTATGGTACCCATGTGACCAACGGAGTTTCGGCAGGTTACCTGCCGTGTTATGATTTTTACGAGGGCAAACGTGTTTTCGGAAGGTGAAAGTGAAATTTTCTGCGCGTGGAAATTTTGTAATATCTGCAATAATACTTGCTCTCCAAATCTCCAGGTACGTGATTATAAAGAGTAATGCATGCTGAACACGAATCCAGTGTAGTTTTTTCATTATCGTTTATGTCTGATATTTCGTGGGCGATCAAACCTGAAACTTGTGTTTAGGGCTAATTCGTCAGTAAGCACCCGGGGTGGACTTTTATAATATTGGCAAATTTTATAATTTTATTATATTTTTCAGTCTTTTCTACCCTTATTTCATATATTTTTCTTTAATATTTGGTTGATTAGTTCTTGAGTTATAGAATCCGTACACACACACAAAAACACAAAATAATGATTTTTTAACACTTTAATTAATAAATGTTTACATTTTCCTATTACCAAATAATTAATAAAATGTATCCTATCAGTTTTTTTAATCGGAATTATGTATTTGTGGAGTGACGATTCCACTCTGCCATTTTTGAGATCTCAATTTTTCCACCGTTGTCGTTTTTGCTCTATACCGGTTAAACAAAGCGACGTAGACAAGAATTTTCTATATAAATTTTGTAGCTAAAGGATCACTCTTTACAATCGTATACCACATTTAACTAAAATTATTTATTTTGTTGTTAAAAATCGGCACCGAAAAAAGACTGACGGCTTTGCCCGGGTCTCCCCTATATATAAAGTATAAAAGAAGCTACCTTGATGTGAGAACATGTTGAGACATAAGTTGGATAAAACAAATCAGAACAATCAAGAACGATAGAATGTTTTTACGCAAGATTGTAGAGTAAGTTAGAATAAATTAAGTTAATATATTATTTACAACAATAAGTTCAAGGGTAAGAAATAAAGCATCAAAAGTGCTATACTGACATTTGCAAAGATCAACGGCATATATATTCAAATATTACATAGAACCGTTGATTGTTACCTAATAGTTTCTTTGTTATTTATTAACCATCCATATAATAAGTAAATGGCATTTGAGTTACCGTATATAGATTTTATTAAATATGCGATGGTTATTTAATTTTGAATGCTTATAAGAAAATTATAAATTGTATAAGTATATAAAAAAGAGAATTTAAAGGCCAATGAACGAGCAATACAATAGATGTTATAAATTAATGAACAGTTTAATATCTTATAAATACATAATACGTAGGGGACGGGACGTTTCGAACTTTACGGAGTCTTTCTCAGTTAATTTAAAGATATAATAAATTAAATAAATAAAAGTAGGTTACATCACAATAATAAAGATAGAGGAAAGTCCCCGATTATGAGATATCACATCTATTTTGTGTGATTGGAAGTCTATGGGCAAAATTGAAAAATATAGTACGTCATTTTGAAGGGAATTTAATAAGCTTTAAAATGCTAAAATGTAAAATTTAATTTAAATATTGATTTTTCTAAAAATTAGAAAAATGTAAAAAGTGAGTTTTCGGCAAAATCGAAAAAGTGTGCTCTTAATATGAGAGACCCCGGGAAATCACTAATAAAGTGCAAAATACATCATATTGTAATTAGAAAACTTTATTTAAAGTTTCTGAAAGACAAATGTAATGGAGAAGCATATTTGCAACAATCGTAAACCCACTTATACCCAATATTGTACCTAATCTTTCCCTTCCACCCTTCCTCCTTAAATCAAGGTCAGCACATACTTATAATTTCGTATAAACCTTCCCTTAACGTTAATATAGTATTTTCTCTTCTTTTATTACTGTACAATAACTTTCATACTCCAGCAACCCAGGGAGTACCCCGAGTATCTCATGTTACGAGCCCTACGCCTTGCGGTTTCGCGATCACCAAATCTAATCTCTACAATTGAGCAACTCAACATATCCCGTATTTTCCTATTAATAGGACCTTACTCTATCGCTGCATGCAGAACTCATTGCCAAATATTTATTAATTATATAATAAACAAGGTTTATAAAGACTCATATCTATGGCACTTGACAACATCCAATTTCACAATTTCTTTCTCTGCAACTACTACACGCACAATCAAACAATAAATCTTACACTAAATAGGTTTTACTCCAAGGGCAATAAGTTCTTGGTGAAACCAACAGATAGGGCCTATTAGTTTAGCAGAAATCTCGCTATCGCATATTAGGAGCCTATCTCATAATAGGAAACTTTCCTCTAATAATAAAAACGCGGATATGAGTCTGTTAAATGTCGATGGCAAACAACAGAAGTCAAAAAGGAGTCACATCAAGCATAAAAGCAGTAAACCAGTAATTTAACAAAATATAATTTTATATAATTTTATATATATATATATAAAATTATATAAAATTATATAAAATTATATAAAATTATATATATATATATATATAGGTACGTAAAGTCAGAAATAAAATTAATTGATAAATCGAAGTCAAAGTAGGTTGGTTCCACGATGATTCCTCGTTTGATGGCGAGAAAGAACGGAATCAGTATATAAGGTAAATAACCGTCAAGTTGTATGTCAAATTTCTGATAAAGTTAAGCGGTATAAAATTAAGTTGTAGATAATAAAATCAAAGTCAACTGTTTAATGCTTTCAGAGACAGATACTAAATTCCTGTACTTGTCAAGTGATATGGAGTGACTGGATAGCTGTACTTTTATATAGCAATACTTTAATTTATTTAATTTTATTATATCTTTAAATTGGCTGAGGAAGACTCTGTGAAGTTTGAAAGGTTCCCTACGTATTATATATTTATGAGATACTGAACTGTTTATCAATTTCACATCTATTGTTTTGCTTGTTTATTGGTCTTTGAATTCTTACTTGTTTGAAACACACAAGCTTCATTTTTTTAACCAAATTAAATTTCTTAATCGATTTTAATTAAATTAAATCATTTTTTTATATAATAAATAGTGTATTTTATATATCTGATTAAAATTTCTGCATTACTAATGTCAAAACTAATGTCAATTAAGTAAATATTCAATATAAATTTTAAATTGTGTATAATGCGTGTGTAGTGCATAAAAAAAAGTTAATGTGAGCGATTCAAACTTTTTTAAATTATATGCAAAATAAAATTGAATGATTATTTAATATTATTGTACGATTGGATAAGTACTTTTATGATCAAAATTGCAAATAACTATATGAATGCCCTGTTGAAAGCCTATTTTGCTCAATTTTCTTTAGCTATTGATTGCTTTAGCTATTGATTGCTTTATCATTACATTTATCTTCTAACCTTGATATTTTAATAAGTTGTTGAATGTGTACTTACTCATGTTGACTCGCGTTTATTAAATCAAAATGGCTTATTGAATGTCTTCTTAAGATTGTATCATTTGGTTCATGATTTATTATTTCACCACATTTATTGCATTGTGCCAAATAATTTCGTAAGTTCGTATAATCATGCCGTAGGTTGTACGGTATGGTGCGGTTTAAATCAGATATTTGATGTATATTCTTTAAGTGGCTTTTTAATGTCAATAGAACTACTCGTGATTCAGATGACCGAATTTGTATTTTACAAAGAATGCATTTTGCGACCAAATCTTCTATATCTTCGAAGTAATCCCACAACTCCTTGGATTTTGCGTTTTCCGATAATTCCATTATACTGACATAATAATAGTATTTTTTATTACTTATTAACTATCTATACTATATAACAAATAATAAATTGCAAATTTGAGTTGCTGTATATAAATTTTATTAATATAGCTATTTAATTTGAATACATATAAGAATTATAAATTGTACCTTTTATATAGATATCTAATGCGAATTCTTCAATATTAAAGTCGACCGAATAAATATTCGATCTAAATCTATAAATTGTGTGTGTATAATGCATAAAAAACTCTAATAGGTATAAGCGATTCAAATTTTTAAAATTATATGCAAAATATTTGAAAGATTATTATTATTACGATTGAATAAGTACATTTATGATCGGAATTGCAAATAAGTATTATATAAATTCCCGGATGACAGCCTATTTAACTCAATTTTTTTTTAGCTATTAGGTAATTGCTTTATCCTTACATTTATCTTATATGACCTTTGATATTTTAATAAGTTGTTCAATGTGTACTTACTTATGTTGACTCGGGTTTATCAAGGTAGAATGTTTAATTGTTAAATGTCCAATAGAATGTTTAATTGTTAAATGTCCAATAGAATGATATTTTAAGATATCATATCTTCTGTCATGATTAATTATTTCACCACATTTATTACATTTTGCCAAATTATTTCGTAAGTTCGTATAATCATGCCGTAGGTTGTACGGTATGGTGTGGTTTAAATAAAATATTTGATGTATAATATTTAAGTCAATACAAAGGAAATACCGACCTTGGCCATATACGGTCCAAGTTTGGATCTTAGCACGGTCGTATACACAGGTCTGGCGACTCCGGTGGTGGGGGGTGGCTAGCTTATTGAAGCAAGTCGCTGTACTAGATCGCAACGACAGCGGCGGCCAGACAGTGAATTACGAAACGCGCCAAATTTAAGTACGGTTATAACGAGACAAATAGAAAACGCGATGCTGACTGGCGGGCAATAAATTCGTTGTACATGCAGGCGAGGACGATAAATATGACCGAGTCTTATTATACCGTGATTTTAAATAACGTTTAATCGAGTGTCTTTAGCTACGGCATGAAACATTTTGATGATATTGGTGTTCGATTCCGGATGAATCATTCACCAATGAATCATTGATACAATTTCAACATTATTCACTCATGAATAATAGGGGGTTTAAATTGTATAAGATTAAAAAAAAACACATTTCAGGTTTACATGGTGAAGAAAAAAGTACGGTATAACATTATTATATAAAGAGCAGTTTATTTATTTGTCAATTTTGACAGCTTTTTTTTACAACAAATTTTTTAGTTAATTTTAAGTTTTGTTGATGAGCGTATTGCCTCATCCTTAACCGAACATAGTAAACTAATGCGAAAGACAGTATGTCAGAAGCGTGCTCTTTGTACGGAAACGTAAAATCATACGTTGTAATAACGTCATCCAACGTTAAATCAAAAACATCCACATGAGATGCATGTTTTGCGAAGCATGCTTCTACGTGACGGATAAGATTAAAAAACCTAAGATTGGCGTGAATTAAGCCACCACGAGTTTTTATATCAGTCAGTTTCGTAACCGCGTTCAGTACTGAAGTTCGACTGCAGGAATCAATTTTCACAGCTTGTATACAAGTGTCGCACGAGTTATAAATTTAGCCCGATTTACATTTCGGCACTGCGCAGATAACCATTTTGAACTACTTTAGTCGCACTAATTGTTATTGAGAAACCTCAATAACCGTTGGATATACGACGTAAAATTATCAGCTTAGTGGCTGTCACTGTACTCACAGAACATATCTGTACTAGGTGTCAACATATAAATGGCGGCTGTAGTCGCTGTACTAGATAGTAGCGACACGTAGTGGCGATATCATACATTAAAAAACTCGCTTCAATAAGCTAGCCACCCCCACCACTTAAAATTCGCCCGAGTAGCCAGACCTGTGTATACGACCGTGGATCTTAGGCAGCTGAATATAATTATTTTCTATATGTATTAATACGCGTATTTTCCAACATATTAAACTGCGCGTCGATTATTTGTCGGACTTAAAACACAGCTATTGTTGGAACATTAGAAATTCCCTCTCCCTTCCCTAATTAAATCGATATCGATTTAATATTAAAATCACTGTAAAAACTTATTGCGAAAAATATTACCCCAGCCAGGGTTCGAACCTGGAATCTCCCGTATTCCGTTCGGGCGTCTTACCAATTCGACTACCGGGGCATGTGGTAATATTTATCGCAATAACCGGATAACAATAATTTGAACGTCTTTTCTCAGGCGACGTGAATAAACAATATATGTTAAGACCGTTAAGATATAAATCAATACAAGTTTTTACAGTGATTTTAATATTAAATCGATATCGATTTAATTAGGGAAGGGAGAGGGAATTTCTAATGTTCCAACAATAGCTGTGCTTTAAGTCCGACAAATAATCGGCGCGCAGTTTAATATGTTGGAAAATACGCGTATTAATACATATAGAAAATAATTATATTCAGCTGCCTAAGATCCAAGCTTGGACCGTATATGGCTATTTCCTTTGTATTGATTTATATCTTAACAGTCTTAACATATATTGTTAATATTTAAGTGGTCTCTTAACTTTCTTATAACTGCTCGTGATGCAGATGACCGAAGTTCTTCTTTACAAATTTTGCACTTTGCAAGCAAATCTCCTAAATCTTTGAAATAATCCCACAACTCCTTGGATTCTGGAAATTCCATTATATCTGTCTTGTACTGCAGGATGTCTGCTACTAAATGTGGTACAAAATTAACCTTAGCAAGCGTTTGAAACTGCTCATAAAGAACAAAGAAAGAAGTATAGTTTATTTATCGGGATGTATATAAATATGTATAAATATTTTTAATTTGTCCTATTACCACATCGTACAGTCCTAGTTTTGTTTATCCTATTCCCATTACTAATTTTAAACTTATGCTAAAACATACGTAACGATTACACATAACAATTTAAAATAGCGAAGTCAGATAGACATACAGTAAAATTTAAAATCAGTGTAATCTATATGAAACGCTCTTCTGTAATATTATATTTTTCGACTTACATGTATCGCTTTCTCTTTAAGAAAATAATATGTGTAAGTAAATATAAAGGGTATATATAAGTAAAAAAATTGTGAAATATTAAACAAATTTTAAAAAATTGTTTAGATATATTTTTTTAGAAATATGGTTAGACTACCTTTAATTCGATCGTCAGAGTTTTAAGAATTATGACTTTATTACAAGTTTCAACAATTCATTGAAAAATATTGGCTTTTTTCTAAAAATTAAAACATTTAGGATGCACGCCAAAATCACTTTACAACAAAAGATAGACTCGTATAATTTAATTAATTATATAATATTATATACATTTCTGTATATCCCCTGGACAGCGAGGAGGACAAATGCATCTATACTGGCAGAAATAAATCCACCCCAAAGGCTGTCCAGCTACGTGTACAGCCGAATCCTCAAGTTCTTCGGACATATAAACCGTAGCAACACTATCGAACATCTGATAGTTCAGGGAAAACCGGAAGGAAAACGGCGACGAGGTCGCTCTCCAACCCGATGGACCGATGCGGTCAAGCAACTCCTCAATACCAACATGGAGGAGGCGGTGAGGGCCACTGCTAATCGTGACAGATGGCGCACCACTATCAGAAATGTCATCAGAGCCATGGAGGAATAACAAAGCATAGTCACCACACATCTGGCAAGATGTCAAGGACTTAGATGATGATATACATTTCTGCCAATACACATTTCCGCGAAGTCGAATATTTTCTATATTCTAAAGATGTGTGTTACTTATTATTAAATTGATTATCAATTTAATTATGTAATTGTATTTTATTCTAGTTTCAATTTAAAACTACGTTTCAAATAATGGCACATAGCGAAGAAATATACATAAATTCGAACAAATAATATTATTAAGAACAAGAGAAAGAGATTCAGCCTGACCGGCGTACAAGAATAATTTTTATACGTACTTGTTTTATCCACATATCAGTCAAGTTTACTTATATTGTATACAATATCGTTAACAATATCACATACAATAAACTCTCTCTTTCTGCATTTTATTTATGTCATTAAAAAATTGATATATACACTTAAATTTATGAGTTGTTTCGATGTATCAAAAATACTATAAAAACACCTTCTTATAAAAAAAGGTAAAAAAAGCATCAAATATTTGCGCCCGTCAAAATAGGTATTTGCCGAAATAATGTTTAAACATATTTTCGCTATAAAGCATAAAATACTCATTATAACATTTAATTATTTTGTCATATTCTATAGAATAATAAAATATTTAATGCAAAAGAAATTAGTGTTGAGTATGAAAAATTGTTTTTATCATGACACTTAATTCTTTTATTATTATGCTTATTAAAATAACAATATTTTGCTCAAATGAACTTGGAATTGTTAAATACCTATGTTTTATACTCATGTTTTATGTGCATGTATGATGTTTGTCTGAATGTGAAGAGCGAATTTGATTTAAAATGTTAATAAGTATACGTATAACGAAGTGGATTTTAGATAGTTTACTTGTACATACAAAGAGAGACAGCATTTTTCTCTACATGAAACATTCACATGCGTACTTATTTAGCAACACCAAGTTCTTTTGTGCGACATAGGCTGTGTCGACCAGTAAGAGTATACATTTATTGATTTTATATGCTTTTACTGTAATATATTATATAAAATAGAATGTCTGTATGTATGTATGTATGTATGTATGTATGTATGTCTGTATGTTCTTCATACACTTTTAAACTATTCGACCGATCTGGACCAACTTTGGCACAGTTACTCTTTACATCCTTGCGCAAAACATAGGCTACTACGGAACCTCGATACCGATCAGCGATTTTATATCTTGCGTTTTTTTGGGAATTTTGAGCGTTTTTTGGGGAATTTCGAGAATTTATCTTACTCTTTACATCCTTGCGCAAAACATAGGCTACTACGGAACCTCGATACCGATCAGCGATTTTATCTCTTTTTGGGAATTTCGAGAATTTATCGATTACCGATTTTATCCTTTAGTTTTCCCGGGCGTTCTTTTGGGAATTTCGAGATTGCTTATTCTCATGTAACGTAATTCGTTGTCTTCCGCAAATGCCACATACTTACAATATTTTTGTAATGCCTGTTGCAAAAGTTCGATTTGAGATTGAAATTAATCTTTTTAGATATAAAATAGAATGTCTGTATGTCTGTATGTTCTTCATACTCTTAAACTATTCGACCGATCTGGACCAACTTTGGCACAGTTACTCTTTACATCCTTGCGCAAAACATAGGCTACTACGGAACCTCGATACCGATCAGCGATTTTATCTCTTGCGTTTTTTTTGGAATTTCGAGAATTTATCGATTATCGTTTTTTTCGGGAATTTCGAGATTGCTCGCTCGCGATGTACACAGAACCTCGATGTACATCGCGAGCGAGCAAAAACGCCCGGAAAAACCAAGAAATGAAGTCGCTGATCGATAAGTGAAATATCCAAAAAGCGGAAATAACTCAATATTCTGAAACTCGATTAGAAAAAGACCGGTGTTACGACATGTTCAATGAAAGAAAACATTTATGCAGTCCAATTTTAAATCGTCTTTAAATCAACCACTCGACACACTCCTTACGTTTGTCCACAATATAGATATTGAAACACAAATGAAGTCGTTTGAAGAAAAACGACGTCCGGGCGAAGCCCGGGTAACCAGCTAGTATATTATACAAATAAGAATAAATAATAAATAAATACTGCAAAAATATAAATAATAAAATAGTTTTATTAACATTTAAGTTTATATATCTACAGTTATGCTTGGTATATATAAATGTGACAATAAGCTAATAAATAAATAATAATTTTTGAAAAATGTATTGTCTTAAGGTGTAAGAAATGATACTTTCGAAAGATAAAATATACACTTGTCCCAATTGTAAAACGTAAGAAATGATAATGTTACAAGAAAAATGGACTTATTGTTACTATAATCACATTGTTACTTAATTTTTTGATAGAAAGATACACAGAATTATAAAAATTTGCTTAAAATATTTGAAATATGAAAAGGAAAAGCAGCAAATATATACAGTTTACCGAAAAAGTTTATAATACAAACTAAAGTTATATATAAATTTTACACAAAATAAATGTAAAATTTGTGTAGAAAGTCAATATATATTAAATTTGTAATATATTCTTCCTATTGTGTTGTGTCACATATACCAGGTGAATAATTACTCGTCATTAATGTCTGTTCTTGTTTACGTGAGTCAAAACGTCTACTCGTTGACAAATTCGCAAAACCGCAACACATTACTGTCCACTGATCTTAAATTGCATTGAAATGTGATGCGATTAAAAATAAAAAAAGAAAAGGAACTTTTTAAAATATTACAGTTATTAAATATTTTTGTGCAAAAAAGTTAATATTTAATTACTATAGAATATATATCTTTACATTATGTGATATAAGCAAAACAAATAAACTATCCATAAATCTTAAATTAAACGATTTGTATTTAATATAAAATAATTAAACAAGAAAAAATTGTCGCCGAAATGTTACAATTACGCACGCTACATAAGCTGTGGAAACAAATTATCATTCTCAGATATAAATAGCCACCAAATTTCATTAATTGCATAATTCTATATTTGTATTATAGTAATCTGTTTAAGATTATATTACATATATAAAAATAATTTCTCAAAATTTATTATTATTGTTAGGAAAAAACACAATGCATTAGACGTAATTTATAATAAGAAATTATTAGCTGTGTAGAATAAATCGCACAATGTTAAAAGCAAATTGGGTTAAATTACTCATCAATAGGCCTTTGGTGTCTTCTTGCCTGTTTAAGCGATACCTGCAGTTTCTCGAATGAAACTAACGTCTGACTCTGTTGTTCTGACACAGCGATATCGAAATCCACAAGAGAGACAGATGATTCTGAAGCACTCGGAACATTTCTGTACATTCACATACGACATGATTAAAAATAAAACATGCAATTTTGATTGTGATAGCATTTAAAATGTTATGCTCGTGCGTACATTACTAAATTATTGAATAAAGTATTATTTGAGTGGTGTAATTAAAAAGTAAATAAGTTTTAGTATTTATTTAAAATATTGTAGTTATGGAATATTCTTACGCGAAAATGTCAATATTTAACTAGTAGAACATCATATTACCTACATTGTATAATGTAAGCAAAACGAATATAATTATTTATCACGTAGGGCTGTTCCTTTTCTCGTCTTTTCACATGATTTAAGGGACAAATCAAGCGGTTCCTGATGATCTGTAAAGGAATCCATAAAGTAATTTTGTTGAGTTCAAAATATTAGGTCTGCATTGAAATGTGATGCGATTAAAAATAAAAAGAAAAGAGAAACTTTTTAAAATATCACAGTTATTAAATATTTTTGTGCAAAAAAGTTAATATTTAATTACTAAAATATATATCTTTACATTATGTGATATAAGCAAAACGAATAATTACTCATTATAAATTACGTCTAATGCTTTTCTTACCTATTTGTTCAGGTAATGGAACAGGCACATCAGATAATTCTTGACTTTGGGCTGTTTCTTTTCTCGTCTTTTCACATGATTGAAGGGACAAATCAAGCGGTTCCTGATGATCTGTAAAGGAATCCATAAATTAATTTATTGAGTTCAAAATATTAGGTCTGCATTGAAATGTGATACGATTAAAAATAGAAAGAGAGTAGAAACTTTTTAAAATATCACAGTTATTAAATATTTTTGTGCAAAAAAGTTAATATTTAATTACTAAAATATATATCTTTACATTATGTGATATAAGCAAAACGAATAATTACTCATTATAAATTACGTCTAATGCTTTTCTTACCTATTTGTTCAGGTAATGGAACGGGCACATCAGATAATTCTTGACTTTGAGCAGAACGATCCATATCATAATCCGTTGAAATTGAAGTACTAGGTCTGCATTGAAATGTGGTGTGATTAAAAAAGAAGAAAAAATAATTATTTAAAATAACACAATTGTACGCATTACTTTATGCTAATGTGTAATAAACAGTGATCCGTAATGGAGTGGAGATTTATGTAAATGGGAGAAGAAAAAGAAAGATAAGAGAAAGATAATTAAAAGAAAACTTTTTTATATTTCCATCTTCGAGCAATGTTAGAGTAATAAAAAGAATATTCAATTAATTTTCAACGAGGATGTATAAATATGTATAAATACATACAAATGAGTATTCATACATCCTCGCACCGATAAACACGAGTCTCAGCTACGTTCGGAATAATACTGTACTTCGTTAGATTCGACCACTTATTTACTACCAAGTTTCATCATGATAAATAATTAATCGAAAAAAATGTCGGACACTCTTTTCTCCCACTTATGGACTTACATTGGTGCTTTTCGACGAAAAGCGTGGTTGCGACAGAGGCTCTGTACAACCGAAATCTGCCATGGATTCCTACATTGAAAACTTTATACACTGGGAGACATGTTATGTTGTTATCTTAACAAAATTTTGTAATTTCAACAAAACATTTCTCTCAGTGTAAATTACATCAAAATTCAATAATTTTCTATTTGCGACATACATATATATTATTATCGGTAATCATGTGTCTTGCCATATTAGGTGTTATTCCAACGTTCAATTTGACTTTGACTATAGTGTAAATTGCATTGTCATTCTTGCGTTTATAATGTGAGCTCCAACAGTATATTTTAATTTTCTTATTATCAACAATTTATTTTAATTTTATTATTATCTTTCTGAATGTAAATTTATAATTTGCTTTGAGGAAGACCAAGTTAGGTCCAAAACGTAATTTAATAAAACGGAATTTGTTGAAAATTAATTGGATATTCTTTTTATCACCTTAACATTGCTCGAAAACTGGCCGTATTTAATTTTAATTTTGTTAGCTGCAGTTTTAGACGAGCAAAAATTTCTCTATTTTTTATATTTCTAATTTCTGTAACACTTAATGTCAAACAAATAAATATCAAAACTAAAGTTATAACTTTTCATACATATATAAATTATAAAAGTAACTGCCTCTTGATGTAAGTACATGTTTTGATATTAGTCGGATACAATCACAAATCAGAACAATAAAAAACGAGAGAATGTTTTTATGAAAGATTGTAGAATATGTTAGATAAATTATGTTAATGCTATATGTACACAACAATAATTTTAACGGTAATGAATAAAGTATCGAAGTCAAAGTAGGTTGGATCCACGATGATTCCTCTTTTGATGGCGAGAAAGAACCAAATCAGCATAAGGTAAATAACCGTCAAAAGTTATATGTCAAATTTTTGATAAAGTTAAAATTGTAGATAATAAAATTAAAGTCAACTGTTTAATGCTTTCACAGATAGATACTAACTCCTGTACATGTCAGGTGATATTAAGTAAATGGATATAACTGTACTTTTATAACAATACTTTTATTTATTTAATTTTATTATATCTTTAAATTAGCTGAGAGAGACTCTGTAAAGTTTGAAAGGTCCCCTAAGTATTTATATGTTTATGAGATATTAAAATGTTTATCAATTTTACATTTATTGTATTGCTTATTATATTGGCCTTTGAATTCTTACTTGAAACGACTTGATTTTTTTATATAATAGATAGTATATTTTATATATCTGATTCAAATTTCTGTAAAACTAATGTCAATTGAGTAAATATAAATTTTAAATTACGTATAATACGTTTATAATGCATTAAAAAAATGTTAATATGAGCGATTAAATCTTTTTTAAATTATATGCAAAATAAAACTAAATGATTAATATTATTATACGATTGGATAAGTATATTTATTATCAAAATTACAATTAACAATAAAAATATCCTGTTGAAAGCCTATTTTGCTCAATTTTCTTTAGCTATTGATTGCTTTATCATTACATTTATTTTATAATTTTTGAAATTTTAATAAGTTGTTAAATGTGTACTTACTCATGTTGACTCTGGTTTATTAAATTAAAATGTGTTTTTAAATGATACTTTAAGCCTCCACCTGTTACACTATATTGTCCATCACATTTATTACATTGTACGAAATTATTTCGTAAGTTTGTATAATCATGTCGTAGGTCATACGGTATGGTGGGATTCATACCAGTTTTACGATGTGAATTACGCAAGTGATCTTTTAATTGATTTATAGCACCTCTTGACGAGTATAACTGAATTTCTCTTTCA
The DNA here is from genome assembly GCA_035220615.1 of Leptothorax acervorum. Taxonomy (NCBI): domain Eukaryota; kingdom Metazoa; phylum Arthropoda; class Insecta; order Hymenoptera; family Formicidae; genus Leptothorax; species Leptothorax acervorum. Next base: position 25,562 of record JASTWQ010000848.1, read on the forward strand.
CAAATTTTGCACTTTGCGAGCAAATGTCCTAAATCTTCGAAATAATCCCACACCTCTTTTGATTCCGGTAATTCCATTATCTATCTTGTACTGCAGGATGCTTGTTACTAACTGTGGTACAGGAATGACCTCAACAAGCGTTTGAAATACTGCTCACAAAGGACGAAAAGAGAAGTATGGTTTATTTATCGGAATGTATGTAAATATGTATAAATATTATTATTTTGCCAAACTACGAGATCATACAGCTTATTTAATATCTTAGTTTATCCCGTTACTAATTTTAAACTTATACTAAACACACGCAACGCTCATATATCCCAGGTAGAACATAAAGTTCATAATGATATCAATATCATGATGACGTTATCATGACTTTAGACATCGCATAAAAATCACTTTAACACCACGCTACACTTTAACGTCACTTTGATCTCTCATTATGATTCTTTGTTCTGCTTGGGATGATAATGTTTTAAAATAGCGAAGTCTGATAGACATACAGTAAAAGTTAAAATCATGCAGTTTAATCTATGAAACGCATTCCCTTGATATTATATTTATATTTTATATATTTTTTATTTATATGTATCGAGACCCTATCGTGTGTCTCTCTCTTGGTAGTATACTAGAGCAGTGTCAGTGCATATTTTTCTGTGCCGGATTTACTCTAATGTATCGCCACGCGTGGCTTGATTACGATAGGTATGGCTCTTTAAATAAATACATGGTTATTAAGATTTTGCATAATTGCAGTAAAAGATTTGCTGTTTAAAATAGAAAGTCACAGTCTTTTATGATTAAGCGACGCGGTAGCATCACGGCACCAAGTATATTAAAAATTGGCTTGTGAATTGACTAACCGAGTTGTTGAGTACATTCAGAGACATATGACCGCGGCGCTATCCAGCAGTGTAGCTTTACTGGAATATTTATTTTATGCGTGCGTTCAATTAGAATATCTCGGAAACGAAAGCTTTAATGAAAAATCTAATGAATTTTTTTGTGTATAACGTTAATGCGAGTTGTCGATTGCGATTAGTCCGAAAGAGACTGGCGCAGTCAATCCTGAAATCTCAAAATCTCAATCGCGAAAAGTGACTTTTCTTTCACTGGCAGTTTCAGATTCAGACTCACGTATACGCACAACGATCTTGTCCCTTCGACGTATCAAACCGTACTTGCACCATTTATGCACACGAGCATGTTAGAATGTGTGTGCAGACTGGCACGCACACGAATTCATCTCTCATGGCGTATTACTGCTGCTGTCATATAATATACGCCGCAGCATCTCGAATCAACCTATATGATCATTCTTATTGCTGATGCATAATAATCCATATTGTTGATGACTTCGACATGTCAATCGATGGATTGATATGATTGACGACTATAGTTTAAATATAAATATTAATTGATATTATAATATAGATATATTTCAATGTATACTATTTAAATTATTAGATTTATATTATTATAAAAATATTATTTACAATTTATTTATAAATTAATTTCATACAATTATTATTTGATATTTGTTATATATACAAAGTATAAATAAACACCGCACAAATGTTAAGATAGTTTTATTAACATTAAAAATTATACATAGATACAACAATTGATTCATTCCATTATTCTAAGTATAAAAGTATGTAAAAGAGGACTATTTATATAAAAACTATTTACTATTTATTTTTTATGTAATGTTCTATTTAATCAGAAGCGCGCGCGTAGCTCGCGCCTGTAGAGTTCTAGTATTCCTTCAAAAAGCATATATATTTTTTCTCCAAAAACTTAAAAAAATCGTATCTTAGAACTACGAAATATTGGGATCTGACATTTAGCACCATGACCTCTGGTGGCCGGAAATTGTACCACTCTATGTAGGCAGACTACTTTCCGGTTTGCACGTCATAGAATTGTCAGTTGTATTATATTTATATAAAAGTTAATGATGTACCTGCTCATTTGCATATTTTACTGATATTATACTTATAAACATAATCTTTAAAAAATACCTTAACCCAAATTGCCTACATAGAGCCGCTATTGAGTTAAGCCACGCCGCCATGTCAGATCCCAATACGATTCGTAAAAATATACGAAAATCAATTAATTAATGTTTTTGATTACATAATATGTGAAACGAGCAACTTATAAGTCATTGATTGCATAAATGACTGTATAAGTTGATAGTTTTACATATTATATGTCATTTTAGTAATCTATCATTACGAGACGTTTGAATATAAATATATACATATACATATTTATGTATAAATATATTACCAACATCCACCAAAGTCAACATCTATCTAAAAGAACATCTATATATCTGAATTATGCGATAAACGCAATAAAGCTTATCATAATAAAAAAAAGTGTGTAAGTAGAAACTTGCACATTGCTTTCTCATAGTTTTCAAGTGATCAAGTAGAAACTTGCACATTGCTTCCTCATAGTTTTTAAGTATGCAAATTAGAAACTTGCACATTACTTTCTCACAATTTTTAAGTATGCAAATTATAAATTTGCACATTGCTTAATCAACATTTTATTTCGCTCATAAAGCTTCCTCTATGAGAGAGCTAAATTAATAAATATCTTCTAATAATTATACATCAAAGAAGAAACAGGCTTCCTTATAGAGAAAGCTTTATAAGCGATATAAAATGTTGATTAAGCAATGTGCAAATTTATAATTTGCATACTTAAAAATTGTGAGAAAGTAATGTGCAAGTTTCTAATTTGCATACATAAAAACTATGAGGAAGCAATGTGCAAGTTTTTACTTGTACTTGTATCACTTTTACGTGATTATTTCATTAGTCGATTACCTACTTAATAAACTAAACCTAAAATATAGAATCAGAATTTAGTGTTTAATTAGTATTTTGTGTGGCAAGTGTGGAAAACAACGAATTATTATATGTCGTGCGTGAAGTTATTGCATGATCCGAGGCTTATGGTGCATTCACACAAGTACGAGTGTGAATGCATTATGAGCTGAGGCGAATGCGTCAACTTCACGCGCGACGTAATTCGTTGTCTTCCGCACATGCCACATATGAACAATATTTTTTGTAATGCCTGTCGCAAAAGTTTAATTTGAAATTAAAAAATCCAGTTTATTCTTTTTGAATAATGACGGTTGTAACGAATTGACGTTTTATCTCGCGTGAATTTCGTTACGTTCAAGTTTGTTATGTCAGTCGAAAATCGTAAAACAATAACTATCAATCGTGAAAAAAAATCAAATGGGCACAGTAACAATTACTGTGCCGCAATCAACAACGTAGAACTACGTCAACTGTCACTACTTAATGTTAAAATATACAGCGGAGAACAGTTGACGTAGGGCTACGTTTTTGGCAAACAGGACAGACGTAGCCCTACGTCAACTGTTCTCCGCTGTATACTTTAACATTAAGTAGTGACAGTTAACGTAGTTCTACGTTGTTGATTGCGGCACAGTAATATTGTTACTGTGCCCATTTGATTTTTTATTATATTAGCAATTTTTTTATAATTCTATTATATTTTTCAGTCTTTTCTACCCCTATTTCATATATATTTCTTTAAAATTTGATTGATTAGTCCTTAACTTACATACGTTAGAATTTACGATGAATACGTATGTACCTACATAAAAGCCTAATAAAGCTGAGTCTAATCAACCAAATCTTAAAACATTGTATATGAAATAGGGGTAGAAAAGACTGAAGAATATAATGGAATTAGAAAAGTTGCTAATAATTAATAATTTGCGAGGAATACGTATATACATAAAAGCCTAATAAAGCTGAGTCTAATCAACCAAATATTAAAGCATTGTATATGAAATAGGGGTAGAAAAGACTGAAAAATATAATGGAATTAGAAAAGTTGCAAATAATTAATATTAAATTGCCAAAATTGAAAGTGGTTGAGACTTGAGCATAATTATTTGCTTATAATTGTTTGGCTTTTTTATTATGGAAGCTTTTTAAGACTTTTGAGACTTTCAAGAAAAAATGGGACTATATAAGCTATCTAATGACGTATTAATCATTACTCTACGATTATTAGTTTCGAAGATATAAACATTCAAAGTGTGACATGTTTTCGTTGCATTCGTTGCATCTGTGCTCCCAATATTACCCCCTACTTACTGTCGACAAAGACGTAGTTCTACGTCAAAAAAAAATAAATTGTGTAACTCATGTCGTATCTTTAAAAAAAATTCGAGAAAGTAAGTTTTCTTTTTTGCCTTTAAGACCCATGTAACCCCTTAATCAATAAAATCTTAAAGAATTTGTATAAAATATGGTTAAAAAAGACTGAGTAATATAATAGAATTAGAAATAACCCGATATCTCAAAATTTGCGAAAGTTAGAGAAATCACGGACATCAAATCCGTACATACACCCACCCACACACACACACACACACACGGACATTTTTTTAAATGCTATTTTTCGATGTTTTACAACATTCTGAACACATTGGCAGCGGCAACTAAAAAAAAGTTTTTTTTACGAAAATAAAGCTTTTTCTATAAAGAAACAATAAATAGGATAAATAAATAAACACAATTAGTATTGCATTAATAGAACAAAACATGTATTTTTTGTTAATTGTGTAATAATACTGACGGATCCTAGGGAGGTTTTGGGGTTACCCCCCTCCCCCCTTGGATCTACTGGTGTGAAAAAAATATTCCAACACTCAGTTGACATCAAAATTTTGCATAATTTCAAAAAAGCGTATCTCTGTGAAAAATTGTTGTATTTGACAAATTTTTTTTAATTTAAAGGGCAAAGTCTCTACTTTAAGAAACTTTTGTTTTTTATGACGATTGGTTTTGTACCCCCCAATTTTCTATACTCCTTTGATTTTATCCTCCTCCCCTCCCGTTATCTCTTCAAAAGTAAGGACGTGTTTTCTCTCCAAAAAATTGCATAGTTTGACGCACTGTATGGGGTGGAATAAATATTTTTTGCAAATGTCATGTTAACTATTGTAAAACCTGGACTTTTACGTACAAATTAAAAGAAAATTGAAGTTTGTATGATTTTTTCTCGTGGAGTTACGGCATATCAAAAGAAATTGGGTGAAATAGGCTTATTTTTCCTAAAAAATGTAACGTACCGCGTACATGTAATCTTACGTTTCTTTGGGTCGCTAGTACGACTTATTTCGCAGTCAAAATTTGCTTTAAAGGGGTCGAAATAAATCACTTTTAAATTAAAAGTGATTTATTTCGACCCCTTTAAAGCAAATTTTGACCACTAACCCACGGGTTTAGACGAACAAAAATGTTACCATCGTATTCAGCGACCCAAAAAACATAAGATTACATGTACAACTTACGTTACACTTTTTAGGGAAAAATCGGCCTATTTTATCCACCCTCCTTTGATACCGTAACACCACGAAAAAAATCGTACGGATCTTCTTTCTTTTAATTTGTAGCTAAAAGTCCATGTTTTACGTCTGTACAATAATTATCATATTTGCGAAAAAAATTTATTTCAACCCGTAGAATGCGTTAAACGTCAAACTATGCAATTTTTTTTAAGAAAAAAACGTCCTTACTTTTGAAAAAATGGCGAAAGGAGGAGAGGATAAAATTAAAATTTAACAAAAGTTTTTTAAAGTAGACTGCCCTTTAAAATAAAAAAAATTTTTTTTTAAGTACGACAATTTTTTGCGGAGATACGCTTATTTGAAATTAAGCGAAATTTTGATATAAATTGAGTGTTGCGATAACTTTTTTGACCAGTACATTTTAAAAATTTAGCAAAAATTTATTAAACATTAAAGCCGTACCAGAAGTTTCATCACGTTCTTGTCGTTAATCTTGCAGTAAAAACTGAGCGTGATACTAACAATAAGAAAAATATCCAACCAAATAATTTTGTTGAAACCTTCCCCTCCCCTCATGATTGACGTCAGGATCCGCTAGTGGTAATATCATAATATGTAATATTTACTGAGTAAAATACTTTTTGCAATGCCTGTCGCAAAAGTTCCATTTTCAAATGATGTTTAACGTGCGGAAAGTAGCTTATTTCTCAACGATTCAATGTATGCCTTACTTTACCGCACTAGTGCGAGAAAAGCACCTTTATGAATTACTTTACCGCAATAGTGTGTAAGAAACCTCCTTTTTTTCACGGTTGATAGTTCATGTTTTACGATTTTCGACTGACATAGGCTAATGGCAGAAAACAAAACGTAGGTTTTTACGTCTATCATAAACGTGAACATAAAGCAAAACAGAGAAAACCGTAAACGTAACTACGTACTTAAGTCATGAAAAGCTATCGTGTCACTACTTACGTAGTTACGTTTACGGTTTTCTCTTGCTTTACGTTCACTTTTATGATAGACGTAAGAGCCTACGTTTTGTTTTCTGCCATTAGCCATAACAAACTTGAACGTAACAAAATTCACGCGATACAAAACGTTAATTAATTCGGTACATAGTATTCGCTGAATACTATTTCTTATTTGAATTTAATTTCAATTAATTTTTTAATCTCAAATAGAACTTTTGCGACAGGCATTACAAAAAATATTGTATGTGGCATGTGCGGAAGACAACGAATTACGTCGCGTGTAAAGTTGCCGCATTCGCCTCAGCTTATAGTGCATTCACATGCACTCGTACTCGTATGAATGTACCATAAGCCTTCGGCTCATGTGGCAACTTCACGCGCGAAATAATTCGTTGCTTTCCACACTTGCCACACAAAATACTATTGTTTCATTTTTCCATCTTTCCTTTTTCCTAATACCTTCCAGGATTAAATATTATATAAATTGGTGCAAAAATTCAATATACGAGTATATGCCTAGAGATATTTTCTATACGCGTATATCGCGATCAAAAATAGAGAAGTGCAATTGTAATATTTTAATCATTTACAATTAATATATAATTTAACATATAATCCATATTTTGCTTTATATATGTAAGTATTCACAATTATTAATTTAAATTATCTGTTCCTATAATGCGCCAATTTTAGCCTAAACTTTCACAGCCTATCCATATGTATTAATAACTAATTTTTATACTAATTAAAGCAATATGACGTGAGATCTAATAAATGTTATTTCGCGACATGGAAAAATTTGTTAGGGCAATTATTTTAAAATTGATCAATTTTCCGTTAATTTAAATACTTGCTTTTAAGGAATGTAATATTTATTTTTAATACACCATAAAATAATTTTGGAACGATTACACAAAATATGTAGTAACAAGATGTGTAAATTATCAAAATACAAATATATTGTGTTTTCTCGAGTTTATAAAAATGTCCACCGTTAACTAAAACACACGCTTACGTGATGATCGCATTATTAACAGCTGCAAAATTATAAGAAATACGCCAAAAATCTTTGAGCGTGTTAGACAGTCAATGGTTAGACGAGTGGAAGCGTGTGTTTTAATTAACGGTGGAAATTTTCAACAACTTCTGTAAATAAAAATAAAGGTTCTTCTATTTATGGCCTTTCAATTTTCTGAATGAATCGTAACTCCTGCGGGATGCGTTTTTGGACTAACGTTTATGGGAACTTTTTTCATCCTTATGACAAGCCCAATCCAATCCCTGATTTTAACCAACTATTTCAGGACCACCCTGTATATCCATATTTACATATACCGATAAATAAACCATGCATCTCACTTCGACCTTCGTGAACAGTTTTGCAATCGTCTGTTGAAGCGATTTCTATACTACATTTAGTTTCGGACAACCTGTAATACAGGACGGTTATAATGGCACTGAGAGGGAGGCCAATACACAACGAGTTGTGGAAATATTTCGAACGATTAGAGCGTTTGCTCGCAAAGTGCAGGATTTTTGGAGAAGAAATTCGGCTTCGGCAAAATAATACTCTAAGAGATTGAAGATCACACTTACTAAAGAAACATGACATGTCTCCCGACAAAAACCGCACAATACCTGACAAGCTACGACAATATTTTACGGACTTACCAAAATATAAGGCCAAATGTAATAAATGTGGTAAAATAATATCTTATTTAAAAGACAATGACACTTTAGAACGACATTTAAAAATACATCCTCACTTAATGAACCAGAGTCAACATGAGTAAGTACATTTTCAAAAACTTATTAAAATATTAATGGTTATAAAATAAATGTAATAATAAACAATCAACAGCTAAAGAAAATTCAGCAAAAAAGCTTTTCTCGAAAAATAAGAATTATTTGCAACTGCGGTCATAAATGTGCTCTTTTTCCAATCGTTATAACTATAATTTTACAATAATTTTGCATATAATTTGAGAAAATATTAATTTTTAATATTTACGTGTTCTTTTATCGATTATATTAGACATGTACGATTAGATTAGGTATATTTATTTGTCTGACATATTTCTAATATTGCAAAAACTCGAGTCAAATATGTAAAATGTTTAGTTCTTATATGTATTTATATTAAACACCTTACAATATACAGAACGGATACAACGGAATTGCCGAAACAAGCAAAACGCAGTGAATTGTGGAATTATTTCGAACGATTAGAACGTTTGCTTGCAAAGTGCAAAATTTGTGGAGAAGAAATTCGGTCATCCTCGAAACCAAGAATTCTACCAAATTTAAGAACACACTTAAAGATACATGACGTGTTTCTTGATAAAAATCGCACAATACCTGACAACCTACGGCAATATTACTCGGACTTACCAAAATATAAGGCAAAATGTAATAAGTGTGGTAGAATAATGTCTCATCTATCGAGCTATTGGCCTTTAAAACGTCATTTAAAAATGCATATTAACTTGATAAACCAGAATCAACATAAGTAAGTACACATTTAAAAGTTATTAAAATACCAAGAGTACCTAATAATAAACAATTAACAGCTAAATAGAATTCAGCAAAAATTTCCTCAAGGAATACGCATAAGAATTATTTGTAACTTCGGTCATAAATGTGCTCTTTTTTCCAATCGTTATAACTATAATTTTAAAATTATTTTGCATATAGTTTTAAAAAATAAGATTTTTACATATTCACATTCTTTTATCTATCATAGACGTATACAATTAAGATATTCAGATTACGTATTTATTTGTTTGACATTTGTCTGACATTGCAAAAACTCAAGTCAAATATTTGAAATGTTTACTTCTTATACATGTACTCAAGTTAAATAGGCTTAAGCAAATTTAAAGTACGACCGTATATAAGATAATAATCAATAATTAAAGAAAACGCCATAATCGGTCAGGACTGGATATTGGTTGTCCAATAAAATTTTTCGTGAATTTTTAAGTACAAATCATCACTCTAGTAAACCACGCGCCGTTACTTACGGACTTAAACGTAGCCACAACTAAAGCTAGAAAGAGTACCTATTCTCACACAATTAAATTAAAAATTAATTTAATTGTCCACTAACACTCGTTAGTATATTCGAAAAAGGACGGGATATGTATAGAAGGATATAGGATTAATTTTCAATTTAATTGTGTGAGAATAGGTACTCTTTCTAGCTTTAGTTGTGGCTACGTTTAAGTCCGTAAGTAACGACGCGTGGTTTACTAGAGTGATGATTTGTACTTAAATATTCACGAATAATCTTATTGGACAACCAATATCCAGTCCCGTCCGATTATGGCGTTTCCTTTAATTATTGATTAACTAGGCTTATTTAATAAAATCTTTTGCAACTCAAATTTCTCATTTACTTGTTACATAGATGATCAATAATTAATAATAATTTTTATTAGCCAAGAATCAACGGTTCTATAATATATAATTAAATATATGCTGTTGATCTTTGCAAAAAATGTCAGTATATAATATATGATATTGACGCTTTATTTGTTACTTTGAAATTATTGTTGGATATATATACATATATACATATATCATCAACCTAATTTATTTTAACTTATTCTAAAATCTTTCGTAAAAATATTCTATCGTTTTCGACCCGCGCGTTCTGGTTTATGACTGTAATCGTCTTATGTTTAAACACTTACATCAAAATTACTTTATTTATAAACTATGTATGTATAAGAAATTATTAATTTATTTAAGATGTTTTTTGTTCAAAATTAGTATTTCAGAAATTCAAGATGTAAAACATTCTCTCTCTATCACTGTCTTTCTTTTCGTCCTTTCCTTTAACATAAATCTTCACTCTATTACAAATCACCATTTATAAGTACATAATAGCATCTCGAGTAATGCATACAATTGTAATATTTAAAAATAATTATATTGTTACATTTTTATTTACGCCACACTTCAATGCAGACCGAACATTTCAAGTTCAACGGTTTATGATATGGACACCTCTGCAAAATATCAAAGTCAAGATCCATTTGGCTTGCACATTCCATCATGTGAGGAAACCAGTGAAGAAGCAGGTGCACTAGATGAGTAATTATTCGTTTTTTATATGCCTTATATCATACAATGTAATGATGTCCTTGTAGTTAAATATTGACTCTCTCGCATAAGGATCATTTGCAACTAAAATATTTTTAATAATTACTTATTTAATCGTCTTAATTATGTTTAAACACTTACTCAAGACTACTCTATTTATAACTTGATTTATAATCTATATGTATACGTATAAGAAATTATTAATTTATTTAAGATGTTTTTTGTTCAAAATTAGTATTTTAGAAATTCAATTGATATAAAAAATTCTCTCTCTATCACTTTCTCTTCGTTACTTTCTTTAACATAAATCTTCACTCTTCTACAAATCATCATTTATAAGTACATAATAGCATCAAGTAATGCGTACAATTGTAATAGTTGAAAATAATTATAACGTTACATTTTTATTCACGCCACACTTCAATGCAGGCCGAACATTTCAAGTTCAACGGTTTATGATATGGACACCTCTGCAAAATATCAAAGTCAAGATCCATTTGGCTTGCACGTTCAATCATGTGAGAAAACGAGTGAAGAAGCAGGTGCACTTAAAGAGTAATTATTTGTTTTGCTTATATGCTTTATATATCAGTTATATCATACAATGTAATGATGTACTTGTAGTTAAATATTGACTCTCTTGCATAAGGATCATTTGTAACTGAAATATTTTAAGTAACTACTTTATGTTTTATTTTTTTTAATTATACTACAAGAATAATATTTTTGTTTGACAATTTAGTAATGCACACGATTATACCTTTTTATTCTGACATTACTTATACAAAAATACTGTGTACATACAGAAATGTTGCGGGTATCTCGGAATCATCGCTCTCCCTTGCGGATTTCGATTTCCTTATATCAGAACAACAGAGTTGGACATTACCTCAATACGAGGAACTGCAGGCATTGCCTAAACAAGCAAAAGGGCAAGAAGGCGTTATTTATGTGTAATTATAATTAAATTTGTATATATCATACATTTTAATTATATTTTAGTAGTAAAATATTGATTTTCTCGCACTAGGATATAATTTTTAACGGTAATATTTTTAATAATTCCAACTTTAATTTTACTACATTTCAATGCAGACCGAGCACTTCAAGTTTAACGGGTTATGATATGGATCTCTCTGTAGAACATCAAAGTCAAGAATTACCTGATGTAACCGTTCCGTTTTCTGAACAAATAAGAGAAGCATTAGACGCAGTTGATGAGTAATTATATAGTCGTTTTGCTTAATATGTCCCATATATCATACAATGTAATGATATCCTAGTAGTTAAATGTTGATTTTCTTGCACAAAGATAACTAAAATATTTCAAATAACTACTTTTTCTTTTCTTTTTAATTACATCACAAAAATAATATTTTTGTTCAACAAATTAGTAGTGTACACGACTATTATAACATTCTAAACATTACTATTGTAATTAAAAGTTTATTGCATGTTCTGTTTTTAATTATGCCGTATATAGAAATGTTGCTGGTATCTCGGAATCATCGCCATCTCTTGCGGATTTCGATTTCCTTATGTCAGAACAACATAGTTGGACATTACCTCTCTACGAGGACCTGCAGGCGTCGCTTAAGCAAACAAAAAGACAAGAAGGCGTCGTTGATGAGTAATTATTTTATTTGCTTATATTATACATAGTAATAATATTTTAATAGTTAAATTTTGACTCTCTTGCACAAAGATAATTTTTATATAACTGAAATATTTTTAATAACTACTTTATCTTTTCCTTTTAATTACATCACAAAATAATATGATTTTTGTTTAATAACTTAGGTCCGAATTAACAGACATTTCTCAGTTGTCAAGATCAGCTGTCTTTGTCTCGCGTATGGTAAAACGGTATACGCAAGACAAAGACAGACTAATCTTGACAACTGAGAAACGTCTATTAATTCGGACCTTAGTAACGTACACGCGGCTATGACATTTTTAATGCTATTATAATTGAAACGTACATCGCATATTCTGTTTTTAATTATGCTCTATATTATGTAGAAATGTTGCGGGTACTTCGGAATCATTGCTCTCTCTGGCGGATTTCGATTTTCTTATGTCAGAACTTATACCTCCATACGAGGAACTGCAGGCATCGCTTAAACAAGCAAGAAGACAAGAAGGCAACGTTGATGAATAGTTAAGTATTTATATTTGCATTTAACATCAGATATGCGATTTATTCTATTATTATATTTTTCTTCCCAACAATAACAATAAATTTGAAAAATAGGCCGGCACTCATAGTCGGATCTTATTTCAAGACCGTTTTAAGTAATGCTTTTAGATGTTAATACGGCTCTGTGACATTAACATAACAACTGTAACATTTCAAACACCAACTAATTTTTAATAATTCTATATATAAATGCAGAACGACTAATTTTTTTATTTAATTATTCTATATGTAAATCCAGGACGTCCGATTTCAAATCAATGAACATGTTGCGAATTCCGATAAAATTTTATCAACGAGCACGCGACCCGACTCACGTAAACGAGAGAGATAGAAAGAGAGAGAGAACAGATTCGACACTAATGACGAATACCTAATTATTCACTTTGCGTACGGGACACAACACAAAGGAACGAATATATTACAAATTCAGTACTCACACACATATATTGACTTTTTACACAAAATTTCCCGTTAATTTTGTGTGAAACTTATATTACATTAATTTATGTTATAAATGTTTTTGACAAAAAGTATGTACTGTCCTCTTTTCTTTTTCATATTTCAAATGTTTATTGCAAAAATTTTTATAATTCTGCGTATCTTCTTAACAAGGGAGTGATAATAATAATTACTATGTGTATTTTTCTTGTAACATTACCTATTATTTTTTACATCTTAGGACAATATAGTTTGCAAAGATTATAATTAACTTTGTAGATTATTGTCACAATTGTATGTATCAGGCGTTACTAAATAATGGATATAAATTTAAATGTGAATAAAACTATTTTATTATTTTAATTTAATAAAATGTTTATTTATACCTTATATACAAAGAATATTAAATAATAATTTTATACAGTTAATTTATCTATAAATATATAATTTATAAATTAAAATTTTATAATATATAGTATGTAATAATTTAAATAATAGATATAAATATAATAACTTAAAAAGTAATATAAAATTTATATTAATATTAATTAATTTGCTTTTTTAAAAAAAGCGGAATTACAATAAAATATTTTACGCACAAAAAATTCTCTATGACGAACACATTGATGAGATATAATTCAACATTATAATAATATAATAAGTACATGATATATAAAAATGTATGATAGAGAATACATAGAAGGATTAATCCGTTTGTGATTCGCACAGATAGATGTTTTCATATACAGGGTGTTTAAAAACTAACAAGGGACATTCGGCAACTTGAAAATTCAAATAAATCTGAAACTTTGCATAATAGTAGAGTAGTAGAACCTAATAACAAAACAATTTTTTGTTGGTGCTAAAAAACGGTTCTATGGAAGAAACACTCCTTCGAAAAAAATCGGTTTTTCTCTTTCGAGCCGAATATCTCCGAAACTATAAGAGATAGAAAAATGTTCCAAAATGAAAATTCAATGGTTTAAAAAGTACTTTAAAATAGTAATAGAAAGAATTTTTTATTTTATTAATTGTTAAAAATACTCTTACCACTAACCATTTTTTTCCAAAATTTTAAAAATTATTTATCACCAAATGAAAGGTTATTTTTTTACGAATTCAACCATGTATGATAAAGTTATGTTATGAAAAACCATTTTTGAGAAATAATTACAAACGCCGCTGTAAACAGTCTATCCGTGTCCGTCCATGCGCTTGATTATTCATAACACGTTCCGTTCGCTTCTTTCATAGACGAAGATAAGTACGATAGCAAATACATTTGAAGGACATACTATATGTATATAATTATAAGAGTTTCTATCGCAGAATATAAATATACATTAGTGTGGTCCTTAAAAAGGGTAATTTTGAATTTTGACTGCTCGAACGGTTCGGAAGGCTTGAAATACATAAAAAAAAAATCTGTACAAAAGCGCAGCTTCCTATCTCAATTTTAACACGTGCCGCAGAGCACTTGAATTTTCCTATTAAAATCAAATAGCAAATGATTTTAGTATGAATGCAATAACGATCGGAAAAATTTGAAACTTGGCAATTCTCTTACCTATAGTTGTACCTATCTTCTCTGAAATTTTTATAGATTTTTATCTTCATATTTCAGGTTGCTAGTGGTCGATGAAAATAATTTTTTTTTTTAATTTTTTAATCAAATAGCAAATGATTTTAGTATGAATGCAATAGCGATCGGAAAAATTTGAAACTTGGCAATTGTTTTACCTATAGTTGTGCCTATCTTCTGACATTTTTATAGATTTTTATCTATATATTTCAGGTTGCTAAAGGTCGATGAAAATAATTTTTTGTAACTGTAAAAAATTAAATAAATTATGTTTCTAGCCATTTTTTTTGTATTCTGACAGGATTATATTTTGTTAAATTTTGACATTGATGAAATTGTGATGCAAACATGCTGACTATTATATAAAAAAAATATCCCGATGCGTAAAAGGAGACACTCATAAAAGATTTCTGAAATAAATAATTTTGTAAAAGTATTGAATTCTTATTTAAGACTGCAAATAAATAAATAAATATATAAACAAAATTATAGAAATAAATAAATAAACAAGATTTTTTTAATTTTTCAAAAATTAAAAAAAAATTATTTTTACCGACCACTAGCAACCTGAAATATGTAGATAAAAATCTATAAAAATATCAAAAGACAGGTACAACTATAGGTAAGAGAATTGCCAAGTTTCAAATTTTTCCGATCGCTATTGCATTCATACTAAAATCATTTGCTATTTGATTTTAATAGGAAAATTCAAGTGCTCTGCGGCACGTGTTAAAATTGAGATAGGAGGCTGCAATTTTGCACAGATTTTTTTAAATGTATTTCAAGCCTTCCGAACCGTTCGAGCAGTAAAAATTCGAAATTACCCTTTTTAAGGACCACTTTAATATACATATATCATTGGAGAAATAAAGTACGTAAAATAATTTTGCGAGCGTTTTTCGAAGAGATGACTTCGTTTTATCGTATCTTATTATTAATTGCTGCAATTTTATAGATATATATTGATATTTTAAAAATTAATTTATTAATTTACCTAGAGGAAAGTCCCCGATTAAGAGATACCACATCTATTTTGTATGATTGCCGGAAGTCTATGGGCAGAATTGAAAAGTATAGTAGGTCATTCTGAAGGGAATTTAATAAACTTTAAGATGCTGAAATGTAAAATTTAATTTTAATATTAATTTTTCTGAAAATTAGAAAAATGTAAAAAATGAGCTTTCGGCAAAATTGAAAAAGTGTGCTCTTAATATGAGAGACCCCGGGAAATCGCTAATAAACTGCAAAATACATCATATTGTAATTAGACAACTTTATTTAAAGTTTATGAAAGACAAATGTAATGGAGAAGCACATGTAATCACACTTATACCCAATATTGTACCTAATCTGTCTTCTCCACCCTTCTCCCTCAAATCAAGGTCAGCACACACTTATAATTTCGTATAAACCTTCCCTTAACGTTAATATAGTATTTTTTCTTATTTTATTACTGTACAATAACTTTCATACTCCAGCAACCCAGGAGTGCCCTGAGTATCTCATGTTACGAGCCCCACGCCTTGCGGTTTTGCGATCACCAAATCTAATCTCTACAATAGAGCAACTCAACATATCCCGTATTTTCCTATTAATACGACCTTACTTTATCGCTGCATGCAGAACTCATTGCCAAATATTTATTAATTATATAATAAACAAGGTTTGAAGTCTCATATCCACGGCACTTGACAACATCCATTTCACAATTTCTTTCTCTGCAATGACTACACGCACGATCAAACAATAAATTTTACACTATATAGGTTTTACTCCAAGGGCAATAAGTTCATGGTGGAACCAACTGATAGGGCCTATTAGTTTAGCAGATACCTCGCTATTGCATATTAGGAGCCTATCTCATAATAGGGGACTTTCCTCTATTAATTTATTTATTAAAATTAATCTATTTATTTATTAAAATTAATTTATTAATTTATTCATCTACTATTAATTTACACTTTTTACAATCTTGTTTTATAATTTTTTAATACAATTTTTAAAATTAATTGAGATATAAATTTTTGTCACATTAATCTCTTACAAGTATTGCGAAGGAACGATTTTTTGTATTTCGTATAACTTTAGTTTAATGTAACAAAAGTTACACGTTCTCGCAATACATGATAACAATGCTAAATATTTGCAGCAATATTTGTAAGCAGATACAATTATATAAATAATATTTATATATAATAAATATGTTATAACGTACAAAATAATAGGAAAAGTCACATACGAATTATTTACGATTTTTTCAACCACAGATAAATATTTTGTTTTTTATTAATATTTGTAATCTCATCAAAAACTTATTCCGTTTTTTATATTATTATGATATATATTTATATTGTGCGATAGAAACTCTCATAATTATATACATATAGTATGTCCTTCAAATGTATTTGCTATCGTACTTATCTTCTATGAAAGAAGCGAACGAAAAGTGTTGCGTGAATAATCGAGCGCATAGACGGACACAGATAGACTGTTCTTAGCTGCGTTTGTAATTATTTCTCAAAAATTGTTTTTTATAACATAACTTTATCATACATGATTGAATTCGTAAAAAAATAACCTTTTATTTGGTGATAAACAATTTTTAAAATTTTGGAAAAAAATGGTTAGTGGTAAGAGTATTTTTAAAAATTAATAAAATAAAAAATTTTTTTGTTATTATTTCAAAGTACTTTTCAAACCATTGAATTTCCATTTTGGAACATCTTTCTATGTCTTATAGTTTCGAAGATATTCGGCTCGAAAGAGAAAAACCGATTTTTTTCGAAGCAGTGTTTCTCTCCTAGAACCGTTTTTAGCACCAACAAAAAATTGTTTCGTTATTGGGTCCTGTAGAGATATCGTAATATACATAATGCTTGTGTTTAGTTTATTAAGTTCGATTATTATGTTAAATGTACACGTTAGTTTCTTTTAATGCGTTTCTTTGTATCACTGCGCGCGCTACTACTTTCTGTTTCTTCTTCCCTTCTTTTGTCTCTCTCTGTATAAACGTAACTGAGTTCACGTTTATATAATAAACTATTTTACACAAATTATTGACTGCCTTTCCTGGTAATCTCTTCCCGAAAGTCAACAGCTTATGGGCCCAGAGACGGAGAAGAACATAAAGATATATTGAAGAACTGTGTGTGAAGAACTGTGTAATTGAGCAGCTGTGTGTCACCGATCCTTTGTAACAAAATGCATAGCAGTATACAGCACATCGAGAAATTAATCAATGGAAACTATGAGGCATGGAAAATGCAAATGAAGAGTGTGCTTATATATAATGACCTCTGGGGCTATGTAAGTGGAGAAATTGTAAGGCCTGTGGCGGAAGCAAATGCATCGAATTGGATAACCAAGGATGAAAAGGCTCTCGCACTTATCATTTTGAGCGTATCAAAAGCGGAGTTAGAACACATAAGGAAATCAACATCATCCAAACAAGCATGGGATGAATTGGCGAGAATACACAGTTCCAAAAGTCCGGTAAGAAAGGCAGTCCTGTATAGACAATTGTATAATCTAAGGAAAAGTTCTTCCGAGTCGATGTCGCAGTATATAAATAATTTTCAAGAAAAGGTTAATTTATTGGAAGATGCAGAAATAGAAATTCCACCCGAGCTGCAGTCAATTATGCTATTAAACAGTCTGCCTGAAGATTACGAAAATTTCTGTGTGGCTATAGAGTCGAGGGATCAAATTCCGACAGTGGATTTAATTAAAGGAAAACTAGTAGAAGAAGAAGCAAGGCGTCAAGGAAACGAAAACAAAGAAGATGCTACGACGTCGGCGCTGGTTTCCCGGAAGACTCATATAAACAAAGAATCATCTGCACCTATAAATAAAGGTACAACCAAGAGTGATCAGGCGGATAAGAAGAAATTTAACGGCACCTGTTTCAACTGTGGCAAATATGGACACCCAGCAAATCGTTCTCGTCTAAGAAGAAGATATGGTGGTTATGGCGGTAAGGTCAATCAGGCAAGGAACACGAAGGAGCACGAAGAAGAGGACTCTCTAATCGCGATCTCAGCTTTGGTATGTTCGTCAGGGAAAAACGAATGGTATTTAGATAGCGGAGCTACATCGCATATGTGCAATGACAGAAATGCGTTCGAGAAGTTATCTAACGGGCCGGTTAGCAATATTAGTACCGCCGGGAAAGAAAATATAATATCTCATGGTGTAGGGATTGTACGAATTAACGTTAAATTGCACGGTAAAATAAAGTCAGTAAAGTTAACAAACGTGTACCGGAATTAAGAAGTAACTTATTGTCAGTTCCGGCGATGACTGAAAAAAAATATGTAGTAAAGTTTTCAGAGAACAACGCGTATATCACTAGACCGGATAATTCATTAGTTTTTATCGCGACTAAGAAAGACCGCATGTACGTAGTGAAACAAATGGCAAGTCATGAAGTTCTCAATGTTAGTGATGACCCGAATTTAAGATTCAGATTATGGCATGAAAGGTATGGCCATTTGAATTATAACGATTTAAAAGAATTGTTTGATAAGAAAAGAGTATACGGGTTAGATTTACCGTCGAAAAATCTAAAATTACCATGCGAAACGTGTGATCAATCTAAAATTCATGTGTTGCCATTTAAAGATGAAGGTACTCGAGCGAAAAATGTTTTAGAAATCGTACATACAGATATTTGCGGACCAATAAGGGTAAAGTCATATGGTAATGCACGTTACTTTGCAACTTTTATTGACGATAAAACGCGATATATGGAAGTTGTATTTTTAAAATCGCGCAGCGACATTTTAACGGAATTAAAAAAATATCAGTTACGTGTGGAAAAAGAAACTGGTCGCAAGATAATTAAGTTACGTAGTGATAATGCAAAGGAATATGTTAGTAAAGAATTTAATAATTATTTAGAAAGTCAAGGTATTAAGAGACAATTATCAGTTGGATACACACCACAGCAAAATGGGGTCGCAGAACGTGCGAATAGAACGATCGTTGAAATGGCGCGTGCAATGTTAATTAAGTCAGATGTACCCGAGGGTTTGTGGGCTGAAGCTGTTAATACGGCAGTATTTTTACGGAATAGATGCCCTTCAAAGGCAAATAATGGTATAACTCCATACGAGTTATGGTCAGATCGCAAACCTACTGTTAAATTCCTTAGAATTTTTGGTTCTCACGCTACATTTTTAAAGAAAGGGCCAGGTATTACAAAGTTTGATCCAAAGGGAGAAAAGGCAATTTTGGTTGGATATTCTAGTGAATCGAAGGCTTATAGACTTTGGATTCCTAGTACCAAAAAGGTAATTAAAAGTAGAGACGTTAGTTTTATCGAAGATGTTATAGATAATAAGATAGAATCAATAGATGTAGATTTGTTATCTAACATAAGTAAAAGAAATGAGTCAGAAATATTAGATAGTGTAGAGCAAATAGATGAAAAAGAAAGAAGTAAGTCAGAAAATACTGAAGATGTTTCGGATTCTAGTGAATATGAAGATGCAAATAATACATTAAATGAAGATGTCTCAATCTCAGAAAATAGTAAAAGGGCTCGAGGGAGACCTAAAATGATGAGAACCGGTAAACCAGGACGTCCCAAAAAACAGTATCACACGGCGAACGTTGCAATAAATATCTTAGATAAAGACCCAGAAACGATAGAGAATGTGTTAGAAAGACCTGATAAAGATAGATGGTTAGAAGCTATGAAAAGTGAATATAATTCATTATTAGAATGTAATACATGGGATTTAGTAGATAGAACGCCAGATATAAAAGTAATTTCATCCAAGTGGGTTTTTCGTATAAAAAGGTTCCAAAATGGGGAAATAGACAGGTATAAAGCTAGATTAGTCGCACGCGGTTGTGAAGAAAAATATGGCGTCGATTATGTACAAGTTTATGCTCCTGTTGCGCGAATACAAACGATTAGGACACTCTTAGCGGTAAGCGTAGAAATGGGGTATCACATACATCAAATGGACGTAACTACGGCATATATACAAGGCGATTTATCAGAAACAATTTATATGGAGCAACCCTCAATGTTTAAACATGATAAAAATAAAGTATGTCGTCTACATCGTCCGATTTATGGTTTAAAACAGTCCGGTCGTGCGTGGCAACAAAAACTGAGTGAGAAATTAGAGAAAATTGGGTTTGAAGTCTCTAAGGTAGAACCCTGTGTTTACACTGGTTACATTGGTTATATTGATGGATTTTATGTAATAATAGTCATCTATGTGGACGATATACTTTTGGCTTGTGAATCAATAGAAGTTTTACGTAAAGTTAAGTTAAAGTTAAGTAAAATTTTTAAAATGAAAGATTTAGGACCGGTAAGCGAAATATTGGGAATACAAGTTGAGAGAAACGGAGAGACGGGATCAATAAAAATATCACAAAAAAAATACATAAATGAGATAATCGAACGATTTGGAATGAGCTTATGTAAACCCGTGTCTACACCCTTAGCTTCAGGAATTAAATTATCAAAGGAAATAGAAGCAAAGACTCCCAATGAAAAAAAAGAGATGGAGGATAAACCATACAAAGAGTTAATAGGTAGCCTCCTTTACTTAGCAAATACAACAAGGCCCGATATTTTGTTTACTGTTGGAGCTTTAAGTAGATACAATATAAATCCCGGACTACAACATTGGAAATGCGCAAAACATGTAATCCGTTACTTGAAACAAACTGCCGATTATAAAATATTGTATCAAAGAACAGAAAAACCATTACAAGTGTATACCGATGCAGATTGGGCCGGTGATCAAGATGATCGCAAGTCTTGCTCAGGAAATATACATATATTAGCTGGAGGGCCAATAAGCTGGTTTTCTAAGAAACAAACCTCAGTCGCACTTTCAACAATGGAAGCCGAATATATAGCCCTCTCCGAAGCAACGAAAGAAACCATACACTTGCGTAGATTAATTAAAGAAATGTACGGCGATCAATATGTATGTGATCCAACGGAAATATTATGCGATAATCAAAGCGCAATTGTACTAACAAAAGTAGGGGAGACCGGGGCTAACTCGACACGATTTTTTCAAAGGCAATTTTCAACAACTAATTAAAATTTTCAAGCAAATTCAATGGTACACATTTAAAGAGTGTTCCTTTAGGTACAAAATTGTATAAGGAAGTTTTGCTGTACGTCGCTTTGTTTTGCCCCCAGGAGAGGAAAAGTGACGCAAAGACAAATTTTCAAATTGAAAAATGCCGGGGCAAACTCGACTCTTTGTCTAATCGATACGATTTGATTTGAAACTTATTTTTTTATTGTCTGAAAATAAAATACGTTGTTTCTCGTGTATTTAGAAAGTACAAAAATTCGGAATAAAGCAAAGCAATCATTGGAAATAATGAGAAAAAAAATTGTTAAACTTTCAATTATCTTCTTCTGAACTTATGTCTGAAAAACAATTAAAGCGGAGTCTACAATGAGAATTTAAGGCGTAAAATTTAAGTTTTAAGCCTTAAGCCGTAAGAAATTGACAAATCACAGTCGAATATGAGAAGAATACCCGATTGTGATTTATCAATTTCTTACGGTTTAAGGCTTAAAGCTTCAATTTTACGCCTTAAATTCTCATTGTAGACTACGCTTAATGCAGGTAAACTCGCGATCGGCCATGCGTGCAAATTTGTCATGAGCCATAATAAACGACAATTTGTCTTGACACCCCGAATATTTCTGCAGCATGTTTGATCTTTATTTTTTCCTTTTTACGGCAAGTACAGCTTCTTTCATTATTTCCTTATCTATCACTGGTCTTTTTCTATTGTATGTACAAATTATTTTGCTGCAAGCCAAAAGCAAATGACTTATTTACAACGCTTTATCGAAATAGATTAGTGTCGACTTTGCCCCGGTGGCGTGGTGTCGACTTTTCCCCAAACGTCGTTTTTCACTTTTGTCACTCTAAAAACATATAAATTTTGAAAATATGCAAAAACTATTATCGGATTCGTATAGAGCATCGAATTTCCCATCAAAATTACTTAATGGTAGATTCGTAAGAATAAAACTCGATCAAAGAGTAGAAATTTTCGAGAGATCAGAAGAATTACTTTTTACCATCGAAAACGCTTATGTCGCACTAGAAGTTACACCATAACTCAGAATGTCACCAAACTCCGTTGACAACGCTGGCATATAAAGACGCATTTACCATAGGAAAGGCAAGTTTCTACGATAGATTTAAATAGGCAAAAAGCCCAGTGTCAAGTTTGCCCCGGTGTCGAGTTAGCCCCGGTCTCCCCTAAAGAGAATATGCTTCATCAAAGAAGTAAGCACATCGAAATAAGACATCATTTTTCGAGAGATGCTCAAAGTAAAGGCTTAATTGATGTAAAATTTATTTCAACAGATAAAAATATGGCAGATATCTTAACAAAATTTTTGGTGAAGGATAAACATTTAAGTTGTGTCCGTTCATTTAATCTTACATTCATCAGTTAAAACATATATATGTATGTATATTCCGATAGAGGGAGTGTAGAGATATCGTAATATACATAATGCTTGTGTTTAGTTTATCAAGTTCAATTATTATGTTAAATGTACACGTTAGTTTCTTTTAATGCGTTTCCTTGTATCACTACGCGCGCTACTACTTTCTGTTTCTTCTCCCCTTCTTTTGTCTCTCTCTGTATGAACGTAACTGAGTTCACGTTTATATAATCAACTATTTTACACAAATTATTGACTGCCTTTCCTGGTAATCTCTTTCCGAAAGTCAACAGGTCCTTCTACTCTACTATTATGCAAAGTTTCAGATTTATTTGAATTTTCGAGTTGCCGAATGTCCCTTGTGAGTAGTCTGAACTAGTCTCTATAATATGATAGGCATTTGTGGAATCCCGAAGTCGGAAGGTGCACTCAGCTAGGATTCTTAAGCGTAGGTAATTGCTTTTACATACTTGTTAGTGGTTTTGTAGCGGTCGTTGCGTACATTTTATGTGGTCCACGAATGCATTTGCTCCAAACCATAATAAAAGTATCTTGGGCTTTGCCTCCGGAGTCATACCATGCAGAAGATATCCAGACTAATCCACGTTAAGGACATCTTAGGTTCCTTCTTTCTACTTATGGAAATGCCGATGTCATTCAAGATGAACTTCTATATTGTATTCAAGATTTTCTTAGCATACGTACATTTGTCTAATAACACGTTTCAAATAGATATGCTAATATATGAATTGTGTTTGTATCGTTTGTGTACTAAAAGCTTGTTTTAAGCAAATCAATGATAATCTGGAATACATGCGGGAACTCATGATAAATAATGAGATGTATTATCTCGGCCGAATGTACTACAAACTACAAGCAAAGAAGTCTATTCTTTCTAATCAAACTAAAGCCCTTAAAAAAGCAGCATGAAATGATCAGTAACGTAGTGCAGATGCTGAATATGATTTTCAGTTTGCAACTGCTCACTACCATAATTCTAACTTTTGTCGAAATCACTTTTGAACTTATTTTCAATATATTGTATTGGCGAAAGGGCATTTCCATGATCAATTGTAGATGATCGTATCTATAAAGTGTTCTTGTTATGTCCATTCGTATTATTTTACAAAAATAATGTTGATAGTGTGGGCTTGTGAAACAGGCTCTGCAGATCGGCACACAGTTCATGATGTGTTTAACAGCACCGGCGATAAAAAAATAAAAAACGAGGTAATAAAATATATGTAATTTAATTTGTACATTTTCTAAATATGTATGCTAATGCAAGTTTTATAGGTATATTAAATCTAAATTTATATTTTTTAATTCTGTTATTAATTAATTTCCAATCTAACTTTGCAGTTGCAATTGTTTTCCTTGCAAATTCTTCATTGCAAAAATATATTCTCCGCGATAGGTCTCACTGTAGACGCCAGGATTTTCACTGCGGTAAGATATCGATCATTTGCTTTAATCTATAAAGAAAGATTTATACTTCTTAATTTTGTTTTAGATGGTGGGTAATATCAGCACGTATTTATTAATCTTGATACAATTTTTAAACATGACACATTTTTGCGCCAGAAAATTTGCCACAAATGTTACAGAAATACTTCAGTAAAATAAAAGGACATACATATAATCGAATAAATGTAAATACCTATATATCTATTTTAGTGGTAAATTATTATGTTTTTTATTAGAATATTTTAGTAGAGTATGAACACGCAATGTTAATAGTATTACTGCAATGTTTGTATTATTTCGATTATTTAAATTACTGTTACATATAATATTTTTATTTCAAACTTTATGATTTTATATTTTGTGCGTTATATTTATATTATATATTATAATACCTTTAAATTTTCCTCTACAAAGATAAGTAGTAAGGTCATGCACACATCGTTTAATAAGAAAATAATTTGCTGACTTTTACATTACAACGTAAGTATATTAGTAGTTCTGTCTACTTAAAACATGATTTAGATACACTGAGAGAAAAGTATTTTTTATTTATGACTATAATTGCATGATAAAATAATTATAATTAAAGTTTTTATATTTATAGTTATTATTGTTATAATATTAGTAAAAAAACCTTAGTTATACGCATAGATTTCAATTATGGTCATTATTATCATATATTTATATAGTACGATTCACATAATCGTACTATATACATATAAATCACTGGTTATACCTCTAGTGTAGATATAAAACCATGTATATGCCATGGTTGAACAAATATGTATGTTAAAGCTACAACAATAATAATGTATATATATCTAGTATTGAGTCAGCTATAATTCGTTTTATTATAATAACTGCAATACTCAAAAAGAATAGGAAACACTTTTCATATTCTTAAAATTGGGTTGAAAGATAAACAAATTTTTAAAAAACCATCGACAGGGCGTTAAAGATGAAACTTCAAACTTTAAAATGTTTTTTTAATTTCTTGTCTACAATAAATTTTCGCTGAGTTTCAGCGGTATGAGAATAGTCCAATTTTTGGGATATGAAAAGTGTTCCCTATTTTCTTTTGAGTTATATATAAAATATAGTTGATGTGGCACTGAAAATAACTAAAAATTATACTAAAATTGTAATAACTCCATTATTCTTTTTTCTCTTAGTGTAGAAAAGTAAAAATTCTAATAAAAATTTCTTTTATTACAATGAACATGGAAAAGCCAGGTCCGTATCTTTTAAATTGTCTGCAATCCATTTGCTAAATCTCTTCTCAATCGTAGGCGTGAAAACTTTTTTCCAACCACTCGTCGTCCTTTGCCGAATAAACATTTCTGGTGGCTTTGCGACATCAGAAATCGACTGATTTACCATTGGATTTTTGCGGAAATTCTCTACACTCAAATGCTCCACTAACTTGGCAATCTTTTCATCACTGTAGTTCTTTCCGAAAAATGTAGCAATTTTTTTTATGTTTCCGGGTAAATCCTATGCAAAATAGATGAAAACGTAAGTATGGAACAGTAATCTTTAAATTAAATATATAATATATATAGTATTATTAATTATCTGCTATATTTTCATTATTAAATCCAAATAATATGATCCAGTATTGTTTCGTCAAATGCTTTGTGGCACTTTGCGATGGACGGCTGATACAGCCTTGGATGAAGGCTCGACGGTCAGGCAGGATAGGCACTCATACGATTTTAAACTCTTGTGTTTTAAATAGGTGTTTATTTAACAACTAAATTAATTTGGTCGGATAATTTGATTGCGGGCTAAATTACGACTTGACAAAACTCGCCGCGACTATATTGGACTGAACTGTCTATGTGTATCGTCTCGAACGAAAGCTGGAGGACGACTCGCTCGTTCGTCCGCTCGTCAGTCCGTTGGCGATAATACAAAACAAAGTTTCGACCTTACGTGGCCTAATAGGAAAGGAGCACCTGTGCTGGTGTTGTCTCTCGGTGAGACAAATATCAACACAGGTGCCCGAAACGTTTCGGTTTAAATTATTTCGATATGAGCTAAGTATAAAACGGAACATACCGCCCGCCTCGAATGTTTACATTCGAAACAAAGCGAACGGATTACAAAGAGTATCTCTATTAAATTTATTTCTAATTAACAATGATATTATTCAATACTGAGGACTGAGAGACATATGTTGAATTCAGTGCATCGTAAACAAATATAAAGAAGACTTAAAATTATATACAACTTATACGATAATGAGAACTATGACAGAACATAAGCGTTTAATATGAAGTTATAGACTGTTTTATCATGGAGCTCCGCCCGCCGTGACGGAATCTTTTGAATTTTCGACATTGATATCCACGGGTAGGAAACATAATTTGGCGATCGGTCGCTTGTACTCGGAACGCTTTGTTTTCACCGTTACAACGCGAACTAATCCGTCATCGCCGGGATGGCACTCCGTGATGCGCCCAAGTTCCCATTGACTCGGTGGCGCTAACGGGTTACGTACTAAAACGATTTGACCGCGCTTGGCCAGTCGCTGTACAATGCGCCATTTTGGGCGTTGTTGAAGGGTGTGCAAGTAATCATTCGCCCATACCTTCCAAAAACCTTCGGTGAATCTTTGAATTAGCTGCCAGCGTGACAGCCTGTTTTCATTTAAATCTAGTACGCTAGGCTTCGGAGGCGCCATTAGTGGGGCACCGATCAAGAAATGACCAGGAGTCAATGGTTGATAGTCTTCGATATTATCGGACATAGCGGCGATCGGACGAGAGTTCAGGCATGCTTCGACTCGACATAGAAAGGTGGTCATTTCTTCGAATGTAAGAGTATTTGCGCCGATGCATCGTTTCAAGTGGTGCTTGACACTGCGTACTCCAGCTTCCCACAGTCCGCCGAAGTGTGGCGCGGCAGGGGGTAAGAAATGCCACGCAGTCCCGTCGGTAGCGACATTACTTAAGAAATTAGGATCGCGAATTGCGTCAAAATAGGCTTTGGTCATTTCTCGATCGGCGCCTTGGAACGTGGTTCCATTGTCTGAATATATCGATGTCGGTTGTCCGCGACGAGATACAAATCTGTGGTAGGAGGCGATGAAGGTTGCAGAAGTGTAATCGCTTACAAGCTCGAGATGAACGGCTCTCGTTGTGAGACAGATAAATAACGCAATGTACGCCTTATGGGCCTTGTATCCTCGACCGGGAGCGGATCTAATTAAAAACGGTCCCGCGTAGTCGACGCCGGTATGCACAAAAGCCCGAGAGGTGCGATTGATTCGAACGTCCGGCAAGTCCCCCATAAGCTTGACCGGCACTTCGGCTCTTTCGCGGGTGCACGCGATGCATTTGAAGAGAACAGCGCGTACGACAGCGCGCGCTCGCAGAATCCAGAACTCATTTCGCAATGAAGCGAGAGTAAGTTGTGGACCAGCGTGTAGCGTTTTAATGTGATGATGCGTGATGATGAGAGAAAGGAGGGGATGGGATCTCAATATAATCGGATTCTTCGTTGCTTCCGGGAGACTTGAGTGACGAAGCCTTCCCTTTAACCGAATCAATCCTTCCGAATCTAAGTACGGATTAAGCGTTGATAACGCGGAGGATTTTGGAACCGACCTTTGTCGAGCGAGCAGCGAACGCTCTTCGGCAAAGAGTTCAGCCTGTATTGTTTTTATCCAAAACAATTTTGCTTCGCGAATTTTATTGGGGGGGAGTATCGCGGATTGGCGAGAGTTCGCGTTGCTGGATACGGGCGAGATAGTGGAGCGTCGCAATTTGTCTATGAGTATCATCATATATGCCGTAACGCGGAGCAATTTTGGCCATGAAGAAAACCGAGAGGCAAGGTCCCACGGTTCCGAGATGTCCGCGGTACCCACTAGTTTCTTGGTGCGCTCTTCGAGAGGCGCGTCGGATTGTAATGGAGGGCGCGAGTCTGGCCAGTAATTCGATGAGCGTTTCAGCCACTGGGGGCCTGCCCACCAGAGGCTCGATTTAACAAGGTCATCCGGAGCGGAACCGCGTGAAGCGCAGTCCGCGGGGTTGTCCTTCGTCGGGACGTGACGCCACTTGGCGTCGGGAAGGATAGTTTGAATCGCTGAAACGCGATTTGCGACGAATATCTGCCAGTTCGATGGGTGTTTGTTGAGCCAAGCGAGAACAATATTTGAGTCTGTCCAACAATAGCGTTCGACCTTGAGTTGTAGAGCAGACTCAACAAATAGAATTAACCGCGCGAGAAGGTGAGCTGCCTGTAGTTCGAGTCTCGGGATGCTAATTGTTTTAAGTGGGGCGACTTTCGATTTAGCCGTTAAAAGCGACACGGTAGTAGATCCATCTACTTGAGTAACTCGAAGATATACAACGGCTGCATATGCCTTTGCCGACGCGTCCGAAAAACCATGCAGTTCGGTGTGTATTGTAGCCGAGCCGTATGTTGTCCAGCGAGGAATTGAAATGTTTTCTAGACATTTAAGTTGTGCATAATATTGCAACCAATTATTGAGATATTCTTGTGGGATCGGATCGTCCCATTTGCACTTACGCTGCCACAATTTTTGCATGAAAATCTTAGCGGCTACAATTACAGGAGTGACCCACCCGAGCGGGTCGTAGAATTTTGCGATTGTTGACAGGATCTCGCGTTTTGTATGTCCGGGATTCCGCGAGGATTGTATCTTAAATTTAAAATTATCGTTTTTCGGATTCCACGCGATCCCCAAGACTTTTATCGTTTCGTCATCCTCGAGGTTTTTGTCGCATGCTATTCCGTGGTCAGCTGGATCGATATCCGAAAGAAGTTCGGGACTGTTGCTTGCCCATTTGCGTAACCGAAAGCCTCCCCTTTTAAGCATCTCAATTAGCTGATCGCGAGTCTGACGAGCGAGGATTGGATCGTCCGCGCCAAAGACGCAGTCGTCGACATAGGTTTTTACGACGTATCACAAGAACGGCAAGCGGAAAATTCTTACCTTCGTCGATAGCGAGTTGGTCTAAGGTTCGAATCGCGTCGTGGGGTGCGGAGGCGGTACCATAAGTGACGGTAACGAGACGATATTCCGCGATCGGCTCGTCGCGAGAGAGGCGCCAGAGAATGCGCAGAAAATCGGTGTCCTTAGGATTAATCAATATTTGTCGATACATCTTTTCGATATCGGCAGTATAGACGTACGGATCTTGACGCCATTGTAAAACAACATCGGGTAAATTAACTTGGAGCTTGCGACCAACCAGTAAATGGTCATTAGCGACGTGCCGTTAGTTGTACGGCAGGATGCGTTGAATACAACGCGCAAGCGTGTCGTCGAGCTACCTGCGCGGAGAACGGCATGATGCGGTATATAATAAATGTTAGATGGGTCACGGATATGTTCTGTCGGTGCGATTTTGACCATGTGGCCAAGTCGTTCGTATTCCGACAGAAAATCACGATATTCGGATGCTAGAGCGGGATTCTGCTCAAAGCGTTGCTCCATTCGACGGAGGCTAGAGAGTGCCGCGAAACGAGATTCGCCTAATTGAGGGGGGAAGCCGAGGGGCCATTCACTAATGAAATCAGGTGTACACCTGATTTGTAATCATGTGGTAATCAACAGTGAAATCAATTCGTAATCACGTGTAATCTTGCAATATATTTTGAAATCATTAAAGAAAAATAAGTAAGAAATCGCGTGAAATCGTTGCGAGTCGTTTGAAATCAGAACGAAATCAGTCTTTTATTAGTAACATGCGCCCACGAGACGATTATGCGTGTGCGCATAGGGACTTCGCGCACGTCGGGTGTCAGAGAGACACGGGAAAGTTCCATAGGCATCTCGGGCATAATAGTAAGAATAGGCCGCTAAATTCGAGACTTCTGGTCTTTTTTGTGAAACTCGCGAGGAAATACAGATTGGAGACTGGTGCTTATTTAAAAATATTGAAATAAAAAAATGCTTAATAGGTTTTGTCCTTGGATTTGCCTATATGGAAAAAAAATTCTGGAAGGCAAGAGAATACTCCAGTAACACTGCGCGAATTAAAGGCAATAAAAATATTGTGGGAGTACTGTGCCATTGGTACTCTGTAGATAAGGAAGAATGCTTAAATCCAGAGCAAATGGAAATACAAGGATACATAGACGTTAAACAATATGTTATAACTATTTCAGCTCCATGCATGACTGATTTAAACTTAAGGCTAAGCCATGATGTTTTTGAAAAGATAAAAAAGTATTTATAATTAATATATTATACTTTTATAACTTTGTTATGATTATTATAACAAGCTACTTTGTGAATTAAATAAAATTTATGAATACTATAAAATACTTTTTATTTTTTACTTTTTCATGATGTACATTTAATAATACAAATTACTCGTATAATATTATATATATTATTATTTTAAACTTTTTAAAGAATTGGCATGTTGCTTCAAAAGTTAAATAAAATCTAATCAATCATATTAAAATTATTTAAAGCATTAATTAATGATTTCTATTATTATATATTATAATTTAAAATTATGATAAATTTGTAACATTATTTACATTGAAATTAGCAATAATAACGAGTAATGCTATTGAAATCATTTGTAATCACAATAAAATCATTTGTAATCACAATGAAATCATTTGTAATCACAATGATGTCATTTGTAATCACTGTGATATCATTTGTAATCACAATAAAATCAGCTGTGATAACATCGTAATCAACTGTAATCAATTGTAATCAACTGTACTTTGTAATCACGTGTACATCTAATAGCTGAGTGAATAGCCCCTCGGGGGAAGCTCTTAAACGGGAGTCTAAGAACGTATCGTCCTTCTTCATTGCGGAAGTGAGTCGCTAAAAAATGCTCCTCACATTGTTTCTCTTCAGCACTTAATTGACTGTGCTGAGGGATCTCTTCGATCTCCCAGAAGCGACAAAGATTCGAATCGAGATTTTCAAGGACGGTTCCGATATGGATGTGAAGGTTTGCAACCGGATCGCGCGAATTAAAGGACGCGGGACCGGAAAGAATCCATCCCAGCGTGGTATTTTGTGCAACCGGCTCATCGTCAGATCCTTTACGAACTCCGTTGAGGAGAAGCATACCGAACAAATCCGCTCCGATAATTATGTCGATCGGATCATTATTCATGAATTCGCGATCAGCTAAATCTAATTCGGTGATGTGCTTCCATTGGCTATCGGCATGAATTTTATTTGGAGTGTAATTCGTGAGAGATTTAAGAATAGGCGCGGTTGTTGTATACGCGGGACTTTCGCACTCGGCTGGTGTTATTATGATTTGCGCCGCGTGACGCACGGCGGCCTGAGTCTCACCTATACCAGTAATTTGTACAGCGCGTTTTATTTTCGATAAACGCAACGATTGCGCTAGAGCTCCGGAAATTAAGGTAGACACGGAACCCTGATCGAGCAGGGCACGCACAATTACAAAGCGTCCCTGTTGTGAATATACTCGTACGCGAGCAGTCGCAAGGAGAATCTTAGATTTCGGCGATACTGACTTTGACATTACATGAGACGTTATTTCCGTGTCACCATTGTTATTAGCCGACGCGGACGCTTGCCCGACTTCGGTGACGCTTGGTTTTACCGTCGCGTCAAAATGTAACAGAGTGTGATGTTTTTTTTGACACTGTTTACATAAATAGGGATTGGTACATTCCTTTACCGCATGCTTAATGCTGAAGCAATTTACACAGCGTTTGTTTTTCTTAATAAATTCGAAACGTTGAGACGGAGTTTTGCTTACGAAAGTAGAGCATTGATGCAATAAATGATTTGCTTTACAGAGAGGGCACGATAGATTCGCAGTAGAGACCGAGTGAGACGCGATAACTTTATTTTTGGTCGCCTTTACTGTATCCTTAGAGTCTACTGGCGTAATAGCATCTAACGCGCGAATTCGAGAATCGAGGAATTGATCGAGTTCGCCATACGTCGGAAATTCGGCGGTGTCGCCTAACTTGAGTTCCCAAGCCTTTCTCGATGACTTGTCAAGTTTTTGCGCTACGAGGAAAACAATTATATCGTCCCAGTATTCGACTGAGCATCCTAGATTTTTCAACGCTTGTATCGCCATATTTGTTTTATCGCGAAGATCACGAAGGTCTTTGGCGGTTTCGGAATTGAGCGACGGTAAATTGCACAAGGTGTGCAAATGAATTGTGATAAGCCGACGCTTATTTTCATACCGTGACACGAGAATTTTCCACGCAATCGGAAAGTTATTTTCGGTAATCGCGAGGTGAGTGAGCGCGTTACTTGCATCCCCTTTAAGACAAGAAAATAGATAGTGCATACGCTCGACGTTCGTTAGATTTGAATCATTGTGAATCATAGAGGTGAAACGGTCACGAAAGCTCTCCCATTTTTCGAGACTTCCGTCGAAATTTGGCAAGTTGATCTTTGGGAGATGAGATGACGGACGAATAGAATCGGAAAGACGACTTACATCAAGTGGCGTTGTGCGCTCGGTTGCATCCATACCATGCAGTCGCTCGGCCATGAAGTCGGCTGCTTCGTTGTAGCTGTCCTCGCACAACGTGAATTGAGCACCTTGGAAGTAGGCGTGTGTAGCTTTGAGGTCGTCGTCAGCGAGAAAGTGGATCCGCCCGTCCAATTCTTGGCACTGGTGGAAGATGTCCTTGAGCGATTCAAGGCGATGTTTCGTTACAGCGAGTGTCATTTTGGCTTGTCCTAATTTTTTGAAATTAGACAGCGCACGGAACACAGAGTTCATCAGCTGACTCTGACGTGAAAGAAGTTCCTCCGCCGTAATCGACATGTTGTTCCGCAATCTTATTACTCCTCTAATCAGAGCTCGTACTGAGTTGGCGACGAAGATTTTCCTGACGTCGATCCGGCTCGAAGGACCAAATGTTTCGTCAAATGCTTTGGGGCACTTTGCGATGGACGGCTGATACAGCCTTGGATGAAGGCTCGACGGTCAGGCAGGATAGGCACTCATACGATTTTAAACTCTTGTGTTTTAAATAGGTGTTTATTTAACAACTAAATTAATTTGGTTGGATAATTTGATTGCGGGCTAAATTACGACTTGACAAAACTCGCCGCGACTATATTGGACTGAACTGTCTATGTGTATCGTCTCGAACGAAAGCTGGAGGACGACTCGCTCGTTCGTCCGCTCGTCAGTCCGTTGGCGATAATACAAAACAAAGTTTCGACCTTACGTGGCCTAATAGGAAAGGAGCACCTGTGCTGGTGTTGTCTCTCGGTGAGACAAATATCAACACAGGTGCCCGAAACGTTTCGGTTTAAATTATTTCGATATGAGCTAAGTATAAAACGGAACAAGTATATTATTTAGAAGATTTAAGTTCAATTAATAAAATTTAACTCATATTAATAATACGTAAAATCTCAAAAATTATTAAAAATTAAAAACATTTGTTTTTTTTATTTTTTTACATAACAAATTGACACATGTAATTTAAAAAAACAATATTAAAGAGTGATTCGATCGTACTTATCAAATCAAATTAAATTAGAATAAATCGCTATAAAACGATCCACGCTTAGATCTTAGTAACCTAATATTATTTCTTGTATGAAACGTATATATCTATTATTTATTTCCAACTTTAGAAAGCTGCGCGCCGATTAGATTTGTCAGACTTAAAACACAGCTCCTGTTGGAGTAGTGAAAATCTCTTCTTACCCTCTAGTTAAATCGATTCGATTCAACTATTTAATGCTAAAGAATTTATTGCAAAAATATATTACCTCAGCCAGGGTGAGGTAATATTTTTTGCAATAAATTCTTTACCCTGGCTGAAGTAAAATTTTTGCAATAAATTCTTTAGCATTAAATAGTTGAATCAAATCGATTTAACTAGAGGGTGCGAGAAGATTTTCACTACACCAACCGGAGCTGTGTTTTAAGTCTGACAAACCTAGTCGGCGCGCAGCTTTTCTAAAGTTGGAAATAAATAATATGAGTATTCACACAAGAAGTAATATATAACTACCGTTATAGCAATTTAATCTAAAAAATTTAAATAAAAGAAACTTCTTTATTTTTTATATGAAATTATGCAAAGTAAAATTTCCTTCTAGCTCACTTTTATCAGATCTTCGTAAAAAAAAAACATCATATTTTCTCTGTGTCTCATCATCCAAGCATCCTTCACATGTTCCTAATATGGACTCCATAGAGCTAAAATTTCGGGAGATTATTATAGGCTTTCAAAATGATAACTAAAAAAAAATAAATTTAACTGGAAAGACCAATCAACATTTCGCAAAACTTACTGTGGTCATCCACAAAATAATACGGAACTCCTCGAAAGTTTTCTGATACCAATTCAAAGATTTCTGGAAATTATACCACGAGACAACCACATCTCTTGGATTTCTTGCGACGTAGATAATCTAGGAACAAAAATAATGAATAGTATTGTCTATAAGTTTTGGTAAATTCAGATGTAAAACAATTTGTTTATCAAAATTCAAATCGGCTAAATGCAACAATTTACGTACACATGAATGACAAATGCTTCTTGTGTATACGTCTTTTAATTTTCTTCTCAGCTTAGTTAATTTATATATCATATTATTTTTTGTTTTTATAAATATTACGTCTATATAAATATGCATTCAACTAATAAAATATTTTGCACACACCTTGCAAGTACTATTTACGACTGTCGGCAACAGTTCGAAAGACATGTGACTCTTAATGAAACGCGGCGAAAGCTGGTGTTTCACGAATTCGACGCTATATTTCTCCGTACTAAAAACGTTTTTTGTTGCAATATGGTCTAGTATTGCTTCCATTCTAAAAAGAAAAGAAGTCTTTCGATATAATAAAGTTTAAGAAAAGAGAATTCAAAAAATAACAATTTTATTCCGTATTAATTATTTTATGCATGTAAGAGGAAAATTCAAGAATAATTCAGGTTTCCTATATTTTTTTACTTAAGATCTAAAGTTAAATTTAATTTGATGTTTGCACTGTAAATAAAAGTATGCGACAAAATAAATACTTGGAACTTTAAATTTAATTTTTATTAAGAATTTTATTGGTATTGACGCAAGAATTAGGTATTTTTCTATACCGTCGTGAAAATGGAAAATATAAACTTATTTCTGCAGTTTTTGAGTAAAAAAATCCTATATATATATAATGTATGTGTACTTTAATATTGTGTTTAAACAAATATAAGTATTTAAAGAGCTTCATATATATAATTTATTAATACATTCAATCGAATTTGCTATTAGTAGATAACAAACTTTATTGTATGTGATAAAAAGTACAATGGTATATGT
This sequence comes from Leptothorax acervorum, assembly GCA_035220615.1. Taxonomy (NCBI): domain Eukaryota; kingdom Metazoa; phylum Arthropoda; class Insecta; order Hymenoptera; family Formicidae; genus Leptothorax; species Leptothorax acervorum. The sequence continues at coordinate 61,431 of JASTWQ010000848.1, forward strand.
CATACCAAATAAATAAAATAGCAATGTTAATTAGAATGTCAAAAAAATAAATATCAAAATTAAAGTTATGATCTTATGTATGTACATATATTAAAAACAAAATGATTTAGACAATTGTCAAATATGTAATTGATCTGGAATTATAAAAGAAAATAAATTCAAGTTTTACGTAACTTATCATAAGAAACAATACGAAAGTTATAATTTCACTTCTCTTAGATATATAAGATAATCTATATCTATATATATAAAATAGAATGTCTGTATGTCTGTATGTATGTCTGTTCTTTATACACTCTTAAACTATTCGACCGATCTGGACGAACTTTTGCACAGTTATTTTTTACATCCTTGCGCAAAACATAGGCTACTACGGAACCTCGATACCGAACAGCGATTTCATCCCTTGGTTTTTCCGGGTGTTTTTTCGGGAATTTCGAAATTGCTTACTCGTGATGTACATAGAACCTCGATATTTTACTTACCGATTACCGATTTTACCCCTTGGTTTTCCCGGGCGTTTTTTAAGTAAAATATTGTTCTGTGTACATCGCAAGCGAGCAATCTTGAAATTTCCGAAGAAACGCCCGGAAAAACCAAGGGATGATTACAGTATTTGTTGAATACTATTTCTTATTTATAATTAATTTTAATCTCAAATCTAACTTTTACAATAGGTTTTACAAAAAATATTGTAAGTATGTGGTATTTGCGGAAGACAACGACTTATGTTACATGCGAGAAAACAATCTCAAAATTCCCGAAAAAACGCCCGGCAAAAACCAAGGGATGAAGTCGCTGATCGGTAAGTGAAACATCGGAAAAGCAGAAATGACTCAATAGCGTGAAACTCGAGTAGAAAAAGACCGGTTACGATATGTTCAATGAAGGAAAACATTTATGCGGTCCGATTTAAAATTAGTTATAATTCAAATTACGAATATCAATTTCTTTTGAGAATAATAATTGGGAAAATGGATGCAATATGTGATCATTGACAAGCAAAAAAGTTTAACACTTAAGCACGTGAAATGTGTTGTTTAAACGAAAAAGTTAAACTACCACCTTTAAATCAACCACCCGACACACTCATTATGTTTGTCCACAATATGGATATTTTGAAACGTCACTCTTTACATCCTTGCGCAAAACATAGGCTACTACGGAACCTCGATAATTCACTTACCGATCACCGATTTTATCCTTTGGTTTTCCCGGGCGTTTTTTCGGGAATTTCGAGATTGCTCGCTTGCGATGTACACAGAATCTTGATATTTTACTTACCAATCGGCGATTTCATCCCTTGGTTTTCTCTGGCGTTTTTTAAGTTTGTTTGTTCTTTATACACTCTTAACAATCTCGAAATTATTCGACCGATCAGAACCAACTTTTGCACAGTTACTCTTTACATCCTTGCGCAAAACATAGGCTACTACGGAACCTCGATATTTCACTTACCGATCAGCGTCTTCATCCCTTGGTTTTCCAAGGCATTTCTTCGGGAATTTCGAGATTGCTTGCTCGCGATGTACACAAAACCTCGATATTTCACTTACCGATTACCGATTTTATCTCTTGGTTTTTCCGGGCATTTTTTAAGTAAAATATCGAGGTTCTGTGTACATCGCGAGCGAGCAATCTCGAAATTCCCGAAGAAACACCCGGGAAAACCAAAGGATAATTACAGTATTGTATTACAAAAAATATTGTAAGTATGTGGCATTTGCGAAAGACAACGAATTACGTTACATGCGAGCAAACAATCTCGAAATTTTCGAAAAGAAACGCCCGGGAAAACCAAGGGATGAAATCGCTAATCGGTATTCATATCGAGGTTCTGTGTACCTACATAGCGAGCGAACAATCTCGAAATTCCTGAAAAAACGCCCAGGAAAACCAAGGGATGAAGTCGCTGATTGGTAAGTAAAATATCGGAAAAGCGGAAATGACTCAATAGCGTGAAACTCGAGTAGAAAAAGACCGGTTACGACATGTTCAATCAAGAAAAACATTTATGCGGTCCGATTTGAAATTAGAGGCATTTAGTTATGATTAAAATTACGAATATCAATTTTACCCGAGAGTAATAATTGGGAAAATGGATGCAATATGTCATTATTGTAGAGCAAAAAAGTTTAAAACTTAAGCACCTGGAATTTGTTGTTTAAACAAAAAGTTAAACTACCGCCTTTAAATCAAACACCCGACACACTCCTTATGTTTGTCCACAATATGGATATTGAAACATAAATGAAGTCGTTTGAAGAAAAACGACGCCCGGGCGAAGCCCGGGTAATCAGCTAGTATCATATAAATTATAAGGCTAATGTAATTAATCGCTGATTATGGTGTAGCCTTGAAATGGTATTAATCAAGCGATAAAGGAAATTAAAGAGCATGACAAAATTTAAGTATTATTGTTTAGAACATAATTATTTTACGGTAAGGATAACGCTTATGTCTTCATATTTCTAACTAATCAGGCTTTGCAAAGAAAGAATGAACGAGCCGTAAGCCGTAAGATCACATTTTAATAATAGTATATACGCGAGCGTTCTTATATTTAACTAGTTTATTTTTCACTTATATTCGCTTTAATAAATGTATATTTTCATATAAGGACTTTATTTTGTACTTTTATATATGTATATATGTATGTAAGAAAAATTCGAATATCTTTAATATCCTTAAAAAAAATATTCTTTTTTTCACTATATTACTGGTATTTTTAACAATC